>JAVHNF010013962.1:7921-35070 GCA_034783455.1 Micropsitta finschii
ACACAGGCCATGGTAATAGGCTTTCAGAACCTTTTAAGAAATCTGGAGTTAAGTAAGAAGAGCACCAGAAAAATGGTCCTTATTGAATAGGGAAGTCCATAGCGATTTCAGGATGTATATCTGGTTCAGAGTCGCTGTTATGAGCTCTGTGTGTCAGAGCCTGCTCTGAAAACCTGCTTCAAAAGCTTGGCAACATTCTTTCTTCAAAACAGAGTTCTCTAAGCTGTGGCTCAATCTCAGAACGTGAGCTATGGGGAAAAAAGAATGACATGTCCTTTCTGCCAGTCTTTGCTTAGTTTGTCGAAAGTACTGTTTCCTTTTAGACTGTCTTATCTGGACAAATAGGTAACTATTAATTCACTTAGATGGTTGAAGACAACACTTTTGTCATTCTTAATACAGACCTGAACCTGACTTCAATAGTCCTCACAAAGGGAAAATACCTGTGTCCTAAAGCCATCTTTGAAGATGTCTACTGTCTACTTTTGTTTAAGGAACTTCTTCATCTGCCCATGAGAAATATTTTTCTCAGATACTTTTCGAAATTTAAAATATGAAAAAGCTGCAAAAAGACAAATAAAAATGAGTGTCAAGAGTATACAGAATCCTATCTAATTTGCATTTAGAAACACTCTTAAGTACTTCTGCCATTAAAATCTAAGCCGCAAAACAATTTCAAGGCCTGTGATGTAGAAATACCCAGATTTCTCAGCCCACACACCCTTTTTCTTTCCAATAAAGCAGGCCAACACATCCTGTTGTATCAAATGAGTTAAGGGTTCAGTTAGAATCTACAGAAATTGAGGGAATGGAGTGACAGTGACCTCCTCTGTTTTCATTCTTACACCCTTTGTATCTGAGTATTTTCTTATGTCAGATTAATGTAGTTTTTGAAGACTTCATTGTTGACCTCAGGGCACCTAAAGCAAGTCATCATGGATGTTCACATTCAGAAACAGACTCAAGCCCAAAAGAAAAGCTACCTGAAGCATAACATTTACAATGCATAATTTTTACAATTATTTGATCATTCAGAAAGATGCAAGGAGAAGTATAACAAAAACTGTATTGCTCAAAGCATTGTACAAGGCAAACTGCAGACTGCATATTCCTTCCCATTTTGAAAATGCTCATGGGTTTTAACATTCAATTACTACTTATCTCAACCTGTACAGAAATTTATAACAAATAGTTACAGTGAATATCAGCTGATGTATATTGTGATACACTTTAGGGAGCAGAAAACAAAAAATTTGTAAGAGCAAAAACCAAAATGAAAATCTATCATGAACTGATTAAAAATCAAAAGCCCATGTAACTTGTAACAAAACAATTTGAGGCAAAGACTTGTTGCAAACACAGTTGTTTAATGTATGGCATCAAAAGCAAAAGACATCCTTTTCTTTGTGCCTGAAGAGCTCACTCATCTCTTACTCCCCAGTCTCTGAAGGTCTCTTTAAAAGAAAAATGGGTAACTATGAAGGCAAAAGATGCCAACAGTAGATAAAGAGATTGTTCTAACTACCTCAAGTATGCCTACAGTAATTTCTCTATCATTTACCTGTTGCATTACCTACATTCATCTGATGAGCCCATTTGTCTCCAGGCCAGCAACACCTCCAACCTAGCGAACAGCCATTTGTCAAAGCCTTCTCCAAGGCTGGAGACCTGCCTTTTTACTGCACTTATCAGCTAACTATTATTGCCACTTTTATGACTGCTAAGACAAGGCAGTGATAAATAAGACCTTCCCTTGCTCAGAGCTTTTCATTGTAACGAAACAAAATCCTCTCTAGTAGTCAAACCTGCTGCTGGCAGCCTTGGTGGGCACAGAAGCACCATCAGCACTTAGCAGCCCTGAAAACAGAAGACTTCTTTCCTGGCTCTGTTTTACAACAGGCTGCTTCAGCCTCCCATCCACAGCCTTCCCTGGCTTACAGGGAACCACACTGCATGGCCACACACTACAGTGGGCAGTGCCCAGCTTGGCTTCCCCCTCCGCATGGCTGGCTGCAAGGACATGGAATCTGGAGGGATGTTTCTGAACACCAGCTGGAGCAGAGGAAATGCTGGTGTCAGGTGTGTGAGCTTCTGCTTTTGGTGGGGCCAACACACATTTTAGTTTTGAAGTCTGGACTGAAAGCTTGAATATGGATTGAGTAGCTGTCACCTGAAGCAAGAATCCAGACCTCAGTGATGTAGCTGGTCAGTTAGTAACACCAATGCTACTGAAGTAAGGATTTTCAATTTACCAAAAATATTGCAATTCAAATACCTATTTCAAAGTGGTTAGTTATTAGAAGAGAGCAGATCTATGTGGACCTTTCAGATAGATGGAAACAATGATTACAGAAGAAAATGCATAAATTTTACTCCATAAGTTTTAACGCATGTGACTTGCATGTGACTAGGAGCCCTCAACACTGCCATCAGAGTCAAGTCCAGTGAATTTGTATCTACTGATTTCCTCAGAGGTACTGTGGGGTGTAGCACATGCTACAGATGTGGTGAACTACAGCACAGACAGAATTAATGGTCTTCTTTGAGTTATGTCAGAACCACCTTTTATTTCTTAATCAAGCACTGCCCACAACATTACCCCCAATAGAGTATTAGTCTATGTATTAGTCGCTAATTAGCTCTGTATTAGTCTCTAATACACACCTTAGACTGGATACTTGCATAGTTTAACATGCCACACTGAACCTGCCAGTGGCATTTTTTACAGTACAAAAATCAGGTGTATATTTTAGAGTTCCAGACTAAGTCTCCCTGTTGTCAAATGTTGTGTCCTGTGCCCCTACTGACTTGTGAAAACTCATCCCACTTCAGCAAGATCTCTGTGCTACAGCATCTTAAGTTTTAGGCATTTTGCTCAGATATTCAAACCAGGTTGGGCTCCTGGGACAAATTTCTCTTTAAGTTGCAGTTAGATACAGCACTGAATATGGGCAGCCTTCCAAGTAGAGCATTATTTGCCCTTAGGAGTATAGTAGTCAGCAACAAAAATGTTACAGCAGCAAAATAGCCCGAACACCTCTCAACCATACCTAAAGCTTAGCATATCCTGGAGGCTCTCTGACCTGCTTCTTGTCAAAAAATACTGTGCCCAGATTAAACAGAAACAAAACTTGAAAGAATTTGATACTGCATTGTGATTTAAGTACTGGCTGCAGAGCTGGCCAAACTCACTATCCCTTTTGTCCATGGGCAAAGTTACAGAAAGAGCTTTAACACTTCAGTGCCTTTTAGCAAACAACAGTGTCAAGCCAACAGATCAAGGGTCACACACCAGTCGCTGAGCATCATACACCTCCCACATCTGCCTTATGTAAATAAAATACTAACATCTACTGCTCAAGTTCTCCAGATCCTAACCATCAGCCACATTTATTGCACACGTGAGTATGCCTGTTACTTCTAGGACTTAGACCTTTACGCTTACACACCTTTTATACAAATAAACTCTTTGCAGCATCAAGGTGTGCATTTAATATTTTCTTCATCATATAAAGTTCACTTGAAGGGACTTTGCTAAGGAATATTTCACGCGAAATAACTATCCAACCACTGTTACCAGGTATGAAGGATTGTTCCATTTATTTTGCCTACTGGCAATCTAAATGTTTATAAATCCAACTCAGAAACTGATAGTGCTGCCAGATCTATACCAGATGAGCTGTGTGGAGCACAGCAGCTTGGTAGAAAGAAAATTTTAATCCAATTGTGCTCTTTTATGGCCCTAAGAGCAACTGGAAATAAAATGGCTTCTGGCGTAACTTCAAAAAGGCCATAAAATGTTCTACTTGTTGTAACTGCCATAATCTAGGAGACTACATCTAAATAAGTGGGGTTGAGAGAAAAACCAGCTTTATGATAGTCTTCACCAAAATAACTTTTGTAAAAAATGTTTGCGACCACGAGCTAAAACATCCATTTCCCCAGCCATGTATTGCAACTCTTAAAGAACTTAAGTTTCTTATTAGTCAGAACATTAACATTATTATTAGAACATTTGGAGTATTAACCTTATAGTCATAATTAAAGCTGCTGAAGCATCTGATGATTTGGATTACCTTGATGTTTAAGGTTATCAATTCTGAAATAGATTTTATCAGTAGCACACCAATAACATTGTAGATACTTATTGATATGTTTCATGTAGAATAGGAAACACATTGCTTTGCATTTTAGTCTCCAGAAATCAAGAACCAGGAAAACTGGATGAAAGCAGATCTTTTCTATACAGCTGACTTTGGGGGCAATTGAAAGAGAGGTATTCCATCTTCCCCAGTATATAAGTGAATTCTCAAGTGCACATGTATACACACAGACCTGAAAGAAGTTTTCAGTGTTTCAACAGCCTTACCTAGACCAAGAGGTGTAAAATGCTGCCAGAGCACTGTTACAGAAACAGGTGATCACTAGGTATGAAAAGCAGAATTACAGGAATTTGTAAGTGAATTTATCTATTTCCAGAAGTGGGAACGGAGGAAATTAAAACCTCTGCTGAGAACAGGGCCTAATGGTGCACCGAGTCCACTCTGAATCTTAGCCCAAGCTATGGAACAGAAATGACTATGTACTTGTCATGGCAGCAAGTGCATTGTAGGCTCTGGATTGATCTTTATGGTGTTTCCATAAGGAGTTACTATTCTTAGGAGCAGAGCTGTATGCTGCTGATGGATAACCTAAAATAGCACACTTGATTTTCACCCATTTCTCTTTGGGCTCTGGCTTATGGCTAATATTTCTGGCTATGAAGTATTTCTTCATGGCAAAGAGCAGACTGGCAGGATCGGACTTGTCAAAATGTTCTCAAAGCTTGCAGCATGAAGCACAGTGACACTCTACAAAAAGCAAGCAGGCTGTTTGCTGCCTTAGCTTGGAACACACAAGTAACAGGGAGAAAAGGTAGGCATGAAAAAAAAATCAAAACCAAAAAAAAAAACCCGAACACACAAAACATATTTGTTCTCAGAATTATCAGAGCTTTTATCTCCTTTTTTAACAAAAGAAAGAAACTCCTGAGCACAGTCAAAATACAGAATCTCAAAACCCAGTCTTGACTGGAGGAGGGGTGTTATGTGTTTTAACTATCTTGTGCTCTTCACAAATGCTGCTGTTATGACTCCCACCATTCCTGCAGAATGTCACTACTCTGGTCTCCCAAGGATGTAGGCAGGTCCAAATGGGACAAAACATCTCTGGTTGTGCACATCTATAAGCCTCTCAAAGGAATCTGATGCTTAAGCGTATGTGGTCCTTCACAGATTAGCATGAGAGGAAGCCTACAGCAAACAAAACCAACTCAAACCACAGCCACACACCAAAACATGAGAGAGCAGAAGTAAAGGTGCACATCAGGAGTAAAGATGTGGGAATAGTGTATTCTCAGCCTCACGGGTAACCATGAAAGGAGAGTGAAAGGCAGAAAGATCAAAATCAGGGGGGAAAAAAAACATTCATGGCAGATCCAAACCAAATATTTGCAGCTTCCCGGGGAAGACAACTGTCACTGCACCCCTCTAGCATACCAAAAGGTAGGGGAAAGCCTGACCACCTTAGGACAAAGGCTTCAGGAGGCTGAAGCAGTTGAGGATATCAGCTTGCTGCCTCAGCCAGGACAACAGGGTGCACACCTCTCAGGAGACTTGCAGTGTTGTACGCTATTGTCCAAGGATTAATCAGACGTACTCAAAGTGTATTGTGTTTGCCTAGCATATAGAGAGTTCAAAGAGGTTTTAGCACAAACCAAGACTGCAGTAAGTCATTGATATGGCAGCAGGTTGAAGCAAAGGTTTAAACAAATCTAAGTACGTGTTCAAGGAAAAGTGAAGTACAGAGCATTTTGAGGCATGAAGGCATCTTAAGCAATTTGTCTTGTCTGCTTGGCATAAAGCACGCATTTTCATTCTCCTCTCCTAATAAAACAAACAAACACACTTCTTCAACGAACAGCGTATTTTACAGGATATACTAAATCTTTTTACTTTTTTGACCTTCTGAGTAGAGTATGAGGCTTTTATTTGAGTTTGATGCAAAACATCTCCAGCTCTTTACTTGAGACACCTGCATTTAATCTATGAATATTCTCAGAAGTTTTCTATACTCTGCAAGAGAAGGCTGCAATCATGCAACTCAGATGTGATTACTAGTCTAAATCACTCACCAGGTCACGTTTGCTTTGAAAGCCAGTATCTGTCATATGGATTCCTGAACTGATTTCAGCCTACAATTTAAAACAATGAAGCAAGTCAGGAAAAACTAACTGTGACAAGAACATTCTGTCAACATCTCACATATACAGAGGTCCTGAAGATACTCAGTACATATCTACATTATTGACTGCAGTATAATAGAAAAATACCCAAAGGAGACTTAAACGAGCAATGTTAAGGTACCATTAGCAGTCAAGTGACGACTTGGAGCTCAGAGAAGGCTCATTTATCTAATGAGAAGCAGTTCCCAAAATAAACACAGTTAAGAGGCAATGATGAAAACTGAGGTTTGCATGCCAGAACCCACAAGCACGAGACGTTTCCTGATATAAGTTGGCACTTAATTAACCCAATTACCCAACTTAATGTTCCAGTTCAACAAAATACTTAAGCATATTCAGGACACTCTAATGTTACTGAAGTTTACAGAAGCTGGTGGATGGGAAGTGCTTTGACGAAGAGGCAGAAATTAAGCCAAATCCAATAGACATTATTTTCAGTTGAACAAATTTACAATTACAACTGGTTGGAAAAAAAAAACCAAGTATTTCTTTCAGAAATTTCTGCAGAAAACTAGTTTAAAATCTCATAAATTACCTAAACACTAGAGATTGCTTTTTCCTTCTCTTGCCTTTCTCCCCTTCTACATCCACTCCCCCTACCTTCGCTTTCTTATTTTCCTTTCTTTCCTTTCCAGTAGAAAAATGGCAAAGAGGAAAGGCAGAGAAACTGTCTTCAAAAAAATATGCAAAATCTTTTGAAAATCCTTTTTCCACAGTTCTCCTTTTAGAGAAAATACTATTTAACCCAAGGTTATATATATTTCGTTTTTGACAGGCTTTTACTTCAAGCTTCTTCAAAAGCCAGGCATTAACACCCTTCTAGAAAGGAAATTACATCCAGCCTTTTAAGGCTACTTTCAAGCAACGCCATTTAGCAAGGTTGCACTAGATTGTCCGGAGAGCAGCTAGTTTCTCTTCTGAAGAGCTTAAAACCAAATGATACAATCCTGCAGGTCACAATATGTGTGCAGAGCTCCAAAGAAGGTCTGAAGAAAACTACACAAACTGCAACTGGCCAAGAAACTGTTTCAGCAATAGCAATTCAATTACTTAATGCAAACAAGTTTCTTGGATCCCCCTTTTGCAGACATTTGACTTTCCTTCATCCACAGCCAGACAGTGAAAGACATATATAGAGCTATTTTGGAACCCACTCCCTACCTATTTTTCTGCTATCACACTAGCACAGGCAGTGCCACAGTTACTATGTTTGGAGCCTGATTTTAAGGCAGACCCTCCAAGTTGAAGAAGGACAACCAGGCCCATCCAAGGACAATGCTATTGTTTCCACTGATATTTCACCAATACTTCTCCTGACCTTCCTCTGATATTCATCTTTGGCTAATTTAGGCTATGTTAATGACATCTGTAATCCCCTTCCTACAGTAATTATTCATTTGAGCCTTCCAAATCAGTACGAATGCAATTGATGAAAACCGTATTAGATGAAATTTCTTTTTTTTGCAAAGGTCTGATTACTATCCGCAACAACATCAGAGTTTCCACATACAGCAGAGGCCTTAGGAAGCACCAAGGCAGGACAAATTTCTTCTTTTAAGAAAATATATTCTTGTTTTTCTTTTCTGTATTACTAGGCTGGTAGCAACTGTAAGATAAACTGTACTGCTCTTTTGACACAAGTATTTATTAGTATAGTAGCATTAAATGCAATTTCCATTTTCTCAGATATACAGTTATAACAGCAGGAACAGAAAACAGGCAGACTAGATGAGCTCTAGAAAGGTGTACTATTACAGTTCTTGCTTAGTTTGCCCCTTCAGCAAACACAGGTAACTAATTCAGATAACAACTGTAAAATCCTGGCCCCATGGGAGCCAGTGGTAAAAATCGCAACAGTCACAATTAGTCTTACTCAAAACGGAACAAAAACACCAATGAAGACTTACTGGTTTATTTATTTCAGTCGTTATTTTAAAACATATTACAATATTAACAGAGGCAAATTAAGAATAGTATTTTTAAAACAAGGTAATATTTCAAAGTAAGAAATTTCATAAAAAAGCACCACTTGAAACTAGTGTAGTTTTCACAGTGCACTGCAATCTGCAGAGACCACAGAACAGAGGAAGTATCCACAATATTAGAACAGACCTAACATATTCTGCCCGTTTTTCACTTCATAGCATAAAAAATTTGCATAGGTAATAGAAGACACTCAGGTAAAGTCTTTGAATTTGCAAAATGTTTCACGATACAAAACAATGCAGGTTTTCATAAGCCAAATCCTTTTTCCTGTTGCATGCGCAGCACTATGCAACCTAAATTATTTTCCTTCTGTAATGGTCAAGTTTTCTATAACAACCTGTTTCCCATTATGTGCATAACATTAATGAAACAACCACCTGCCTTCTTGGATGTACTTACTAACTTAAACTCTTTGTACAGTTAGATTCTGCCAGCCTCATACCTACTCTATTACTTGATGAATACCTCAATGGGAAACACTGTCTGGCAGAAAGGACTGGAGAGACTGTCTCCAGCTATTTTAACCATATTCATGAACATGGTATCAAAAGATACAAAATGAAAGTTTTTAAATTAATTCCATACTTCACAGTATTATATTGTGCTAATAGAAAGAAAACATATTAAAAAAATACAGAAGTTCGAAAGTTGTAAATATAATAAGATACCTGTCAATAAAACATGCAATTTATTACCGCAAATGGGATAAGTGCCATAAAAGTAGCTTTCATTGTACATTATATGATTCCTCTTGAACTTTATCTTGCTTAGGATCATAGTGCACCACTCAATGTTGCATGGTATGAGGCAATATATAGCATTTTCATAGACACAAAGGCTATAAACTATGCCGTTAATTAGGCTATCATAAATCCACACTGACTTCAACACATTCCCTCCAAATTCATGTTACTACAACCAAGGTCAGTGAGTGGCCTGAACTATAGCTTCAGGCTTTTTGATTTTCCAAAAGGGAGAGATATAGAAGAGACTCAAATGATCAGCCTTTTCTTTCCTGAAATAAGGCTAAAGTTGCTGTAAGTTGCAATTACTACATATTTAGTAGACCTTTTTTTAATTATGTGAATACCTTTTCACAGATGACATTAGCAAAATAGTATTAGATGCATTATCACCACCAGACGGATGCAGAATACTGTGCATCTAAAAATCTACTCTGAATTTAAAGATAATTACAGGCACTCCCCCTAGAATCCTCTGCAAAGATTTACTACACTGAAGAATTCATTCTCTGAAACCTCTCTTAGCTGTAGTAATGTTCACTTGTACCTCCATGGTAGTTTCTGCATTCTTTAGTAATGGTGCATTTAAAGGCAGCTACCAGCAATGTATGCATAATAAAGGATTTGAGTTATCAGTCTCTTCCATAGTCAAGCAATTCCACCGGTATCACAATCTCACTCAAATAAAGAATACGCATGCAAATCATAGCATTACATTTGCTATATGCTATATATAGGCAAATGGTTACTATATTCAAGTAACATCTGCACTTTGCTAAGATGTACCATATTATGTCTAATGTCAGATTCTGATACCTGCTACAGAAGTTTAAATCTAGAATGACTCTTAAGTTGCCACTATTCTGGGGTGTGAAGCCTTTAAAACAACTTCATAGCGCAAAACAGCAAAGGAAAACATGGGGTTATGTCTGTGAGATAGTGACTTTCTCAACTTCCTCACAAAGAAAATCACAAGTGTATCATTTTGAGCTTTCTCTAACATTGTCTTTCCCTGAAATGTTACCTTAGAAATACCTAGGACTGCTCCCAGCAGGGCTGCTCCTACATCATGTGCAGCCTTCTACAGAAAGCAGATGGATATATCGGAAAACTTTAACTCTGTGGCATTTCATCTTTGTTCAGTCTCAGTAGACTTCCAGAGTGAAGTACCCAGAAAAACTCCTGTGCTTCTAGGTAATGCATCTCTTCTGTGTATCACAGATATATATGCTTTCATTCCAGACGTCTTCTCACTATCACTACAAAATATCTTCTGTAACAATGACAGTGTTTTGCAAATGCTGAAGACTTTTAATATTAGCTTCAATGCATCCTTCATGATCCTTGGGAGAACAAATGAGAGCCTGGCTATACACAGGCACTGAGACCCCTGTCACAGACTTTGAGAACACCATGACTGAACTTGCTATGGTTTGCATACTTATGCTGCCTTACCACAGTGCCCACCCTGTGATGGACTGCTTAGACTTTGCAGCTGAAAGCAAGGAAAACTACTATTCTCTATTTGAAACAGGAGAGTAATTTGCATCTTTCAGCAAACATTTGAAGCCTGCATCTTTCAGCAAACATTTGAATTAAAAAAAAAAGACGATGGAAACATAACTGCAGCTGTTAAGGGCAGAGTTATAAAGTTGTGAGTAAAAACAGAACTGCCAGATAGAAACCTTGCACTTGGGTTCATTCTTTTACACAAAATTATAGGAGCAGACTATGCAGCAAAAACTGTGTGACAAAATCCAAAACAGGTAAAGAGCACAAGAAAGTATATATATTTTAGAAATAAATACTTAGGCAGCCAACTACATTAAAGCTATATCATGAATAATAATCCTTCTTTCAGTAAGGTTGATATAAGGCAGCTTGCAAGTGCATTATTAATCTCCCTCTTCTATAATAACATGTGACATACATCTATTCTTTAGCAGGGATGGTGAAAGAAGACTAGAAAGAGCTAAGATATGTGACAGCACGTACCATTTATTCCGAACAAAGGAAATGTAAAAGGAAAGCAAAGTGTGTTTGTGAAGAAGAGAGGCAATGAGAAAAAACACTCTACATAGATTACAAAAAGAACAGTTTGATGGAAGAGTTGGAAGAAGACAAAAAAAAAATAAAATCAGTGTCACTGAATGCACCATTTCTTTGAAATGGGTGATTAAAAAAAAAAAAAAAAAAACCAAAATAAAACCACCAACCCTTTTGACCTGCTCAGCACAATAAATACGCCTGCGAATGGTGCTTCTTTTTGGTCAGAAAAATATTTCGTCATTTATAAGAAACAGAATAAAAATTTAATTTCCAAAAGACTCACTTTCAAGACATTCTTTTCATACTTGGTTTTTTTTCTCTTGTAAGTATTCTTTTAGAATACACTTCCTTCTCTTTCTCTTATCTGCTCTTTAGAACAGACTTCCTTCTCATCCTGCAACTTTGCACTGGCAAAACTATAATAGGGGGAAAAAAACCTTTGCATATTACTTACATGCAGATTATTCCCAAATGAAATTCAAAGAGTCATTAATTCAAATTTTTTCATGGCAAAAACAATGTTCTATTTTTGACCAAGTCCATTTCTACGTTAAGCACATCTGCTCCAGTGTTACCGTATTATCACCTCTATGTTAAAGCATGTTCTCTCCATTTATAGAAAGCACATTTTATAAAATGCAGCCAAATAAGCCTCAAAGTGCATTTTAACTTGTTATTAGCCTGTTGCAGTGAAGAAACCAAAAGCAAGTTTCCATTATTTGGCTGTGCTGCTTTCAGCTTCAGTACTAAAAGGAATGTATTCACCCTCACCAGCAGTTTTTTTGTGGTCCAGAAATAACTGATTTTAAGACAATGCTTTATTAAAAATAAGAGTTTGATCTGAATTTAAGGTTCATCTGCCTGAAGATGTTAACAGAAGTAAAACTCTGGAACACAGGAAGCTCTCTTTTCTTAAATACTGATCATTCAGTTATGATTATATATAAATATTCCTAAAACTGAGAGCATTTTAGTGGGACAATCTGCTCCTGTCAATACAGTAGAAGGTATCAAACATGTATAGAATCAGAGTGGAATACAAATGCAATTTAAACCCCAGTTCTATGCTAACTTCACTCTACAGAAATTAAGATGAAATCCATAAAATAGATATACTGGTTCCATGTTCATGAGTGATTTGATTGATCCTTCCACGCACACAGTCAAGAGAAACTGATATCAGTGTTCCATTATGTACTTCAAAAGATGCTCGGAGGGACACACTGGTCCATATGCTTCCCTCTGGCATCTGACCTCCAATCTGCTGAGCAATTGCTGTGGGTTGCATGTGATCCATGGTCAACTGATTGAGAGTCATTTTGAGCACATTGCATGAGTGGATTAGCTTTAAATTAAATGCAAGGCTGGCAACCCCCTTTTCAGTAAAAATGAAATACTTCTGAGCAAGCTGTCCAGAAGAAACCAGCTGTATCTGTTTCTCACTGGATGAGACCTGGGTGAAATCCAGTAATTTGTTTCTCACAGCTCCAGTAGGCAGCCCTGTAACAGAAACTGTGGCTGATATGGCACTTGAAACTGCTGAAGGGATCCAGATGAGGCTAAACATACTAATTCCAGAGCTATCTCCAAAATACCGAACATTGCACTGTGCAGGAGAAAGTATCTCAAAGCTAATCAGATCTCCAGCACCAACTTTTGTGGCCCCAGAAGCAGATATTGATGTGTCTCTGTAATTTACCCCAGATTTAAACACATTCATTAATTCACTGTTGGTACCATTCCTATTGATATAAGAAATTAAGGAGAAACCCTCCCGGACGCATGTATGACCCATAGAATACAATGCCTGGTGGAACACAAACTTGACAACACCTGTTTCAGTGAACTTTATAGCTCTGCCATCATGAGATAAACTTAGCATGTACGGGTCAGAAACAGAAATTATTTTAAAGATAGGTCGATAGTTAGTTTGATAATGCATTGCTGTTGACATCTGTGCACTGAGTGCCACAGCACCCGTGTCATGAGACAACCAAAACAAACTGAGTGGGGTATTAAGATCATAAATATTTAAGTCTTTACTTTGATTGCAGAATTGATTTGGGCTCCTCAAATAAACAGTAAGAGTTTGACTGGGCTCCACTTCAGCAGCACTGCTTAAACTAGTGCTCTGGAAATACTTTCCTTCTGGCTGTTCAATGCGAACACCACTCAGTTCATAGCCTTCCTCACTGCCATTAAGCTTTAAGGAAAGTTGCAAAAAATTCCTGCAGCTGTGCTTTACTGCAAAGTTGAGGTCAGTCCACACCAGACCATGTTGCCTGAATACCAGGTTGTTATCTTCAACGGATAGGATTTCACAGGGAAGCTTTCCTTTTATCTTCAAGTTCAAGCCAGAGTAGACCTGAGAGATGCCAGACTTTACATAAGGTAGAATGATGCTTGCAGCCCAAGACTCTGAGAGCTTGTTTTCACTGGTTACTGAACAAACCGTGTCACTGACAGTAGAACAAGGCACGGCCACCATTCCATCTTCACACTGTAAACATGCTTGGCATTCCTGCATTTCCTTATTAAAAAAATACTCCTCTCCACACATTCCCAAAGCTGCATCTTTCTCAGCAATTCCAAGGCATCTGAAACCACCTGTTCGCAGGAAACAGACAATATTTTTGTCATACCTTTAAAATACTAAAAATAATAACTCTACAGCTCCACATATAAAGTATCTTTGATAACATATCTAATCATAAAGGAGAAAACAGAAGACAATTATGATGTTAGATAACTTTGTGCTATTAAAGGAACCTTGAAAGCAAGCAGAGGAAATATTTGGCATAACTCACGGTGTTCAAGCCAAGTCCAGTGGTTTAGAGTGGGAAAAGAGCTATTACATAACGGCAATTCTAACCAAAACCTGTAATGGATCAGATACGACGATACTCCTCCAAAGACACTCCCTTCTCTGAGGTAAAAGGCATGGTGACTAACTGGTGCACTGAGCAGCAAAGGTATTTTCAACTAATGGAGAGTTCTCCTGTACAGTGCGCATTGTCTGCTCAGCTGTGTTATGGAGTAGCACTGCTGCAGCTGTGACTGCTAAAGCAGTGCTTTTCAACCCAAGGGACATAGACACTGGGTATTCTTTGCACAGTTTTTAAAGAACCTGAAATACACAAATAAAAAAAAACAGAACTGCAAACAGCAGGGTTAAAATCATTATGTGGAAGCCCACACACTTAAAAGGTGGAAAATCACTGCCCTAAGACGCAAGACAGCAGTGGTCATGATAAAGTTAAAATAAAACACTGCTGCAGACCGTAAAGAGAACATCTAGAGGTGTCATTTGAAACTACTTTATTTGACATGAAGCAATTTTATCCTGTTAAAGGTATACCGTGACCTCAGCGGATCAAAGTATGCCCACCCAAAGAGGAGGTTTTAAAAACAGCCTGTAATTTTCTATGGCAAATTTCCAAGAGCACTGCCAGCTGCCAGTGCCTACAGCTGGAGCAACTGGTCCCCAAAACCTTTGTGCACGGAGACTTCAGGATCTAAATCAACACACAAGATTTGAGGTACCCTAAAGAATAATCACTTGCAGTTTGTGACTTAAAACTTAATCATTAATGCACTCACTTCTGCTTTTTTACCACCACAATCAAAACTCAATGATCATCTTTCTGGTTGCTCTTCTTAAATATCCTTTACTGTCTAAACGCTGTGTTGTATATTTGCTTTATTCCTCATCTGGAGGAATATATCTGGCCTGGGATCTGCTCTCAGACTGGAACTACAAGCATTTGACATGGACTCCAAAAGCCATTTTTCTCCATTGCTAATCCCAAGGTAGAGCTGGCTACGCAGACTGCTAATAGAGGCAGAAAAGCATACCACATACTGCAAACTGCAAGACCGAGCAGTACAGATGCACCTGGCCCACAAAGGAGGTCAGAATACTGGCTAGATTTCACTTCTAAGAATACATTATTCAGCAGAGAACACCAGACACTGTTAATTTATACAGACTTCATATATTCACCCTCATATCTTTGTCTATTTATGTTTCATTTACTTAAGCAATGATTCTCCACTAACACCGATACATAGGACTACACAATTTACGATATGAGAACGTTCTTTGAGATTAGGTATCATTTAGTCTAAAAAGCTACTGTAGAGCAGTAAGATGTTTCCATTGGGAAAAAAAGCCAAGAGAAACTTTACACTTTACTGCTGAAAGTGTCTGGCTTTTTTTTTTTTTTTTTTTTTTTATTTAGAAACAAAATCAAAATAAAAAAAATCGTATTTTTTCAACTTAGAATATTTTAGAGGAAATACAGGAAAAAAAAAAATCCAAACAAACTTTCTTATTGAAATCAATTTTAACCATGGTGTAATTGCTCACACAAAACTTCTTAACCAGTTCTACTTCTCAAATCAATGGCTCCTCCATCACTGAGCACTACTGGATGAACTGCTATTGAGTACACAAATACAGATGGTTCACTACAGAGAAGATCTGCAGTAGTGCCTAGAAATAATTCTTATGTTATTTGGTTCTTTAAAGTATGTTAATGTATATGTAAGGATCTTTATAAATATCAAGTTTATAAATACATGTGGTGACTACTCTCACCGATTTGCTGTCTGGTCTTTCATTACTTACATCTGCAGCAGGTGTTGCCCCTGCACATACTTCAAATAAATGACTTCAAAGCAGCACATAGGCCACTTTATATGTGGACACAGTGGCAAGAGCAGCATCCTATCCTTTGTTCAGAAGAGGTATAGCAGCAAATGATAGCCAAACATCAGAAAGCCAGCATAGCAGCATGCTGTGACAGCTTTCCGCTTCTCAGTACTGCCTGGCACTTCTTCCTGGCTCCTGCTCTGGTCACTGCTGCACCTGATTTAACAGTGAGTACTCAAACTGCTTTTGTGAAATAAAGTATCTCTGCAGCACATTCAGCCACCCTTGCCATACATGGATGCCAAGCAATTGCAAGGCAATTAGAGTAAGCCAAGCATGTATTTTTGTGCTGTTACTACTCATAGCTGCCTGATGCAAAGGTAACATTCAAACAGATTCTAAGTATGACCCTCTATGTCAAATTTGGATCATCACATATCAACAAAGTTAATTACAAATCATCGGGGCTATCTGTCTAGGTTCTCTTTACTCTTTCCCCAGTAAGTTCTACAGTAAGCACTTTTTAGCTTGCATAGCATTCTGGGGAGAATGTCTTTGTTTGATTCCACCTGGTGGATTCACACCAAAGACAACAGTCTGACTGCTCTCCCATGACTGTCTAAGAAGGAAGTGATGCACTGGACTCCATTTTCACTCATTAGGTAGCTCCAACTGTCATTGCCCCTTGACTATTAGCCTGTAATCAAATAACAACTCTCATTGCAGATAAAAGCGAGAAAAAGTGGAAGACTCATAGTAACAACTAGGTTGGAAAAGACCTTCAAGATCAAGAAGGTATGATGCAGAGGAAATTAGAAGGGTAAAGAAAGAGAGGTTTCTCGTTGCATGTTTCTTCATTGTTATTTGCTCAGTCACCCTTCACACTGTACAGGGAACATGAGTTGCTACAGATGCAATAACATTTGCGTGCAGCTCAAGAAACTACATACAACATCTGGAACTCATATGTTGGATCACACCTCTATCTCCCCTACATTACCCAAAACAGACATTCAGTTTCAGCCTCCCTTTTGACACATTAATTGCACTTGTATAGGATAATGAGCTATCACGAACAGACAGGCTGAAAGCAGCAGTCCTCTCCAATGAAAAATAAAAGAATGCTCTCTCTTCCATGTGAGACAGGGATGACATTGACAGCACATTGATTCCTGATCTAGGTGATAGGGAACAGTTTGCTTTCACATCTTTACAAGCTACCATTAAAATTGGGAAAGAAGGAATCAAAGGAAGAGTCCTTTCCTTTTAAATACATTGCTACTGCTTTCTGTAGTCTGACACACCACCACCTTCTATCTGTTTCTCGGCAGTATTTTGTCCTCACTTACTTTCTTCCAGCAGCTGTACAGATCCACTCTTGGTCTGTGTCCCCCCCAACTCAGAACCCACTGAGTAAATTGCTTCTCTATTCCAAGCCACAGACTAGAGCAACACCAAATGACTACCACATCGGTGATTCTCCTTTCCTTGGGCTGAACTTCCTTCCACAAAACCACTAACTCAACCAAACTCAGTCTTTTACTAGAGACAAGACAAAGCCTTACACCTTTCCAATGCTCTGTCTCAAATTTTGTGCACTAAGATGTCTTGCCTCTAACTGCTCACCACTAAGGCTGTCTAAAAATGTAACCCTCTTCTACTGTAAGACTAATGGCATTTTGTCTACAGCATTTACCACATCAGGCAACCCTAAGTGCTCTCTTCCTCTAGTTAATTCCAGTTTCTTGTGGTGTTTGTAGTAATACCAACCAACCCACCACAGCTCCTGCCCAGAGGAAGTAAGGACAAATGTAAGAGAGACCTTGTCTTCTTTTAACCCTCTCCTAGAACCAATTCCTTCCCACTTTTTTCTCCACCAATGGCAGGGTGCAAATAGTACAAAATCACTCATAATCAGCTGAAAACAGCCCTTGCCCCTCAGAGAGGCCACATTCTTTTTACAGGTAAGAAGTCTAGAGCAGGAAAAACATATACCCTATTAAGCCCTCCCTTGGTTATCTGACTAAGAGCCCCCAGTTAGAGGTCACAACTGGTGAAATGATCAATTTGATCACAGAGTTCCTTTCAAGTATGTGTTTTGGTTTTGTTTCTGACCAAAAAATTAGACAAGTAGAAAGAATACTAGAACCTGGATATAATTTGCTCAGTATGACTATTGATTTTGCTCTTTTGTGTCTTACTGTCATAAGAAATAATGAAGGCAAAGTGTGCACTACTGAACTTGAGTCAAATCTGTTCTTAAATGTCTGAAAAATTCCCCCAAGGCTCTGCACATGATGAAACTGTTGACAGTTCCTCGCTATTTGACAATATTGTTACAAAAGGAGAATAAGATTGATGGAGGGAGGCTTCATAAGGACCTTCGTTAGATCAAATCAAATATCTACCCAAGTGCAGAAGGAAAATAACAACTATTATTCTCCATTAGTAGTAATATCTTTGATTTTGACCCCATTTGCACCAGCATAAGCAAGAAGAAAGTCAGCTCATTAAGTCAAAATTAAAACCAAAGCATATAAAACCCTACAAAAATAAGGTAAAAGGAACCATCCAATGCTCCTAATGGGTATTATACCCTAATAGCCTACTGTCCACACAAACTGCTATCAACTTACAGCTGAGTGGTTTTCAGCCCCTTTGATTCCACCAAGCTGAGCATTGCTATTCACAGACATACAGGCCTGAGTCCTTTTCTGTCTTTGGTCTGCTCCTTAAGATATAGTTATCTGCACTCCTTAATTACCAGAGAATATAACTTACCCGGAGTATTCAGGCATTTTATCCTCTCACCACAAATGCTTGGAGATTCAGTGCATTCATCTCTGTCCTGAAAATCACATGAATGGCATTGAAACACTGTAATGCAACAACTTTAATTTGAAAGAGGCACTTCTTCAGTGTCTGTGACTCTCATCTGTCAGAAAAAAAGCATACATAGGGATAGAGAGCACAATCCCATAAACATGCTGGAGCAAGACAACTTGTTTTGGGTATGTCACCTGTTTTAACAAGGTATTCAGAAGGACAGTGTGGTGTCCACAGAGAGTAATAGTGTGAAGATAACCAGCTAAATGCATTGGGTGTATAACTAACACTTGTTACAACGCATGATCAAGAGCCTCAAGGATGTCATAACAATCGAGAGAGTGTTAGAAATGGCTGTTCAAGACATTTAGTCTAGGAGGAAGGTGTTAACCCCAAAACACACAAGAAAGGTAAATGATAGAGTAGTATTTCCTGTCAACAAGCCCTCCTTTCACCCTGCAGCAGGCGGGAGGGGAATAACAGAGGCAAAAGAGTGACAGGCTACATTTGCATTTAAATGCTAGCATTAAAGAAACCTGAGACTAGCAGAGAGGGAGCCCACAGACTCTTTCAGGTTCTCAGTATCTTGGGCTTAGGTCACCAGCTGACCTAATGTTAAGAACTGTGGGCAACATTCAGCAAACAGGACAATGCTTTAAATAGCAACTTCTCCATATATTTTAGGACTTTTAAATGAGAGAAAGTGACCAAGGAACCATCTTGTTTTGATTACATGCTAGGTTTGCATTGCATAATAAAATGTATGTTACCATAAAATGTATTAAAAAATAAAAGAATGTGGTTTACATTTTTATATGTGTGTATATGTTATGTTTAAGCTGGAACTAGTTTTTCCATTAGTTTTAACTGACAACTTTTGTTTCCAAGCTTATAAATAAATATCTGACCTCTAGTTTTGCTCAGTAAAGCTTTCCTCTGCTTTTCAGAGATGTCTAGAAGTTCCTGCGTAAACAAATATAGCATGCATAGGTTTACATGTTTTAGGATTCCTTTTCCTACCATGATGAAAAGAATTAAAGTCCTGGCAGCTGCCAGGTTTGTGAAAGCATTACACCAAAGAGGCACAGACTAGTGCCCCATTTAGAGCAGTAAATGGTAAAGAGAAAAGCCACAAAAAACTTCAGGCATTCTTTGAAGTGCCATGGACCCATCTGGTAAAACACATGCTTCAAACTGGATCTCTCTAGCTCTCGAAGTAGTCATTTCTAGAAGGCTATCCCAGTATGCCCAACACAATACTTCAAAAGCAATAACTTAAAAGATACAGAATTATATTTCACCTGGCAAATCCGATCAGAGTTTGCAGAACACTCAGCCATTTGGAAAAAGCCAGCAGGACACAATGTGCATTTTTCACACTGTGATGGTTTCTTTTGGAAATTGCAAAATTCATCACTTTCACAAACGCCACAGTCCAGCAAAGACTCCCCAACATTAATCACTTTTGCATCCACTTCTACCTTATGCACAGAGTATGACTTCTGGAGCTGATTTCTGACCTGGTTCTGAAGTCCTTGAAGATGACTTTCAAAATAATTTTGAATATCTTCTTGCAAACTCTGAAATGACATTTGCTTCACTGTATCAAAAAGCATGCCATATTGGACTTTGATCAGATCCATTTGCTCATACATTTTTCTTTGCTGTTCAAGAATCTCCCGTTGCTGGCTAACCAGTATGTGCTGCTGTTCAGCAAGTTTTTGCTGCAAATCAACAATGATCTGCTGTTGGCCTTTTAGCATTTCAGTAAATTTCTCATGCCCTTTCGCAAGGTGCAACTGTAGTATTAAGGCATCTTCAGATGGAACTTCATTTTCTCCTGAAATACAAATGATAGATTACTATTATTAGAAAAACAACATTCCAGCTTGCACTATTATCTCTTGAAAGGCATTAAAATTTTAATAAGCTAATGAAAAGTCTAAGTTCAAATCATGATTATAAGGCCAGTTCCTTTACTATCTTTGTAGCCCTTTCATGGGACCACAAGGTCTTTCATTTCATATGCAACATTTATAGTTGTAGACATTAAAAATGTCATAATCAAGCCTCCTGCTTCTGGGCATGAATTAATCACCACTGGGGTTCAATAACAGATTAATCATTCCCATGTACATGTTCAAATACAGCAAAGAGTAAATGGTCAATTTTCACTGTAGAGGTGATAAAATGAGGTGATAAAACTTGCTGAGAATACTAAGCTATTAAGGGTAGTAAAAGTAAGGGTCAGTTGCAAAGAGCTGCAAAAGGAGTCTATGATACTGGGTAGCAGCAATAAAACAGCAAAAAAAAAATAATCAGAGGAGATAAAGGTGAAATCAGGAATGCACTGGAAAAAAATTCTTCTTTTTTGTATCAGATGTTGTACTTGTAGATGATTATTATCATTTAGACACAATCTTGGGGTAATATATCTAGATACAGCTGACGCTGGCCTACAGAGTCATGTAATCATCAGTTCAGTGCCCAATGGAGGTCAAAAAAGGCAAATAAAATGCTAGGCCTAATTAGAAAAGGAATACATAACAAAAGCAAATGTATCATTATGGCAGTATATTAACCAACAGGGCACCTTTAATACAGCAAGCAGTCTTGGTTCCCCATCTCAAAAAAGGGCATAGAAGAACTCAAGAGTTCACAAAAGGGCAGCAAGGAAAATCTAATGTATGATATTGTTACAACATGAGTAAGTACATACAGCTTTTCAGGTTGGGAGGAAAGAAAAAAAGAAACCAAACAACTGTGCTGTATTACAAGTGTCCTAAAGGAAGTGAATATGTAAAGCCTCTTCACTCTTTATTCCAATACAAAAATTAGAAGACATTAAATGAAGGCAGCAGTTTCAATACCTGTTAAAAGTTCAATCAGGTCCAGAAAGATGCTGGCCCAATATATAACATAAAATCAGCCTGGGGCTAAAGACACACAGGCACCAATCAGGATCAGGAAATCTGAATGATAAACTATCAGAGCTGGGAAAATTATCTAGGTAAATATCATGCCATGCTTTCCACAGTATCCACTGCCAGACACTGCCTGAGAGAGAATTCTGTATCCATACAGTCATTCATCTGTTCTTACGTAGGACTGAATTTTCTTCTTTTAATTGCAGAATATCAAGGATGCAACAATAAAAAAAAAAAGACCAGAGCCAGTCCCTATTTACAGTCCTACAAACACTTTGCTGTTCAGTTACTTTTATTCACAGCATAAAGCACACTTTTTTATTATTTTCAGTATTTGCTTAACTATTAAGGCAGTTTGCAAGGTCCTGGATTTGCAGAAGACCAGAATCCAGGAAAAGCCACACTCCCCATGCAAGTTGGAAATGTCTGCTAAATTATTCCCCCAGATCTCCTTCTGTCTAACATGAACAAGTACTTCTGTGAAGATCAGAACCAACATTGTCTGATTCTCTGTGAATTCATGTCTTCCATTTGACTGGCTAAATAAGTAGCACTACATTTGCTACCTTTCTTCTTCAGAATACAGAGCCACAACCAAGTTACCTTTGTCGTCCCACCTGAAAGGATTAACAGCTAGAGGCAAACTTTCAAATGCTCATATTGCACTCTCTTCTCTCTTTAATCATCTCTTACAAAGTTTATACAACCTTGCCTAAATTTAATACCCCTACTCATTGTCAGATTTGCCTGACATCAGCCCATAGGTTTGACAGATACTGGGCAGCAAGACAGTTACAAGCACACTGTGATTACCTATCAAGATTTTTCATCACCCTACATAGGCTCCATTTGTGCTTGCGGCTGGAAAGACATTAACAAATTCCTTTTCACAACACTTTTATTCTCAGAAGTCTGGCTTACAACTAAGAATACAGGCGGAAGAGTGCAGGTCTTTGCCAACTATTTTCACTGTACAAGTGACAACACAGTACAAAAGGACTACACCATGTATCAGCAAGAGTTACATCTTCAAAGCAAAGTCTGTGAAGAAAAGGATGGCTTTTACCTAGCCAAATAAAGCAGAAAAACTGCTGATGAATGCTGGCATATCGAGGCTTTAGCTACTATGTTGACTACTGTTATTTAGTTGGGTTTTGGTAGATCTCCCTCTAAGTTTTCTGAGAGGGACTTCATCCTCTTCTCCTGCATTAATATGATTTCTTACATGCTGAGATCACATGTAAGAACAGGGCTCCATGCTAGTGCTATAATCCAGTTAATGATAAATATAATAAAAAAGTAGTAAATAATGAGCACAATATTCTTACAATACCAGAAAACCTAAAATCTAAATGTAGTATCTAATGTAAATGTAAATCTAAACTGCTATGTAGTACTAACAGCCATCACATTTACTGTCAAATGAGCTGCAAACATATCTGCCTTTATCAATAACTACAGAAAGAGACACTTCTGACTTTAAACTTGAAATGTTAACAAATTCAGATTTGTAAGGAACAAATAAGAACAAAAATGTCTACACTCCCCCTTTCTGGGCCTTTTGACCATCTAACTCAATTAAAAATGAAAAAAGAAATAATCTTCACAGATGTGAGGAAAGTCCAACTGCACCACTTAAGCCAGCCCAGGGAACTGTCCCTGCAAGATAGTCCAGGATATACTACCAAACCACTTTTTTCCAAAACCACTTTTCCTCCAGATCTCAGTGGCTGAGATTCAGAGACCCATGACAGTACCGTTCTGAATTATTCCAGCCATCATAAATGCATAGACAGGGAGAATATGGACTCCTCCGAGACAGTTATTGGGCTTTTCCCATCCTGTGAATTTGGGCTTTTCTCACACACAGAGGCAAAACTATTGGAGGAAAGGTTAACTGAAGACCTGATTGAATAAGAGACATAAACTAGAGCTTATTTTTAAGCACATTCTTAAGGAGCATTGTCTTCAACCAGCAACTGGCAGGATTTTCAGGGAGTAAGAATGGCTATAGTTTTAAGCACTGACTGCAGTTAAGCTTACTCACCTGATGGACCAACTTTCTATTATCTCTGCCCTAAACAGCCTTCCAGAACTTTGTAACCATGGCCACATGCCAGTCGATTTAGTGTTACTCCCTTTGGCAGTCTAAAGCTCAGTTGGTGAGAATATGAGGCCTAAAAAATACTTTGCAACTGTTTTTTCCTATAGTACTGCAAAATCATTTTGAAGCACTATGACTAAACTTATACTTACCAGTATGCATTACTATGACTAAACTTTATTTACCGGAATAAGATGCCCTTCACTGCACAGTACAGTTGGTGCTACTGGCAGTTCACAATGCCAGAATGATAGAGAGCATAATAAAGCTCTTGCTTGGAAAAGACTACTGAAAATAAGCTACATTTAATTATGCAGAAGGATTATCTCGCTTGCCAAAAGAATTCTGAAGTTGAAATCTAAAACACCTCAGAAGTACTGCCCTAAATGTGGCCTTGTTTCTCTCCATTAACTACATAAAGTTAAGTCATGGTGAGCATGTCACATGGGGATGTCTATTGTAGACACCTAAAATTATGAGAATTCCACTGCAAGTGATGTTTACACATTAGTAGATGACAGGATGCCAGCAATCCCAGTTAAGACCTCTCCACATTGCCCAGACAAGAATCAAACCGGTTCTCCCAGTAGCAACACTCAGAAGTTCCCATGATCACAGATGGAGTATTACTTTCCATACACGGGCACACCACACACAGCCATGGCAAGGTCTGTTTTGCAGACATCTACTCCATGCTTCCAGGATCAATCTATGGTGTAAGAATAATGTCATATACTGGTGAACATTTAACCAGTATGCCTGGAAAGACCACACCATCCTGAGAGCATATTACATGGACAAGGTAGCCCTCAGGAACAATCCAGCACTGCAGGTAGTCATCCTACTGTGAAGATGGGAAGGTGAAATCTTACTTGGGACCCTCTGATAGTGCCAGTCACTCCCGGTAACCAAACGGGAGGAAAGCTGTAGGCTGCAGGCACGGCTCAGTGCACAGGTAGCAACAGCATGAGAAGCTACAACCTTATCCATCAGGTTTGGCAGGTATGAGATGTGGCAGCTGCACATTATTTTGCCCAAATGCAGGTGTTTGCAGCGGCAGAGAAGTCTGCCCAAAAGAAAACAACAGAAAGATGTGTCTGATAGGAAATATGAAGGATTTAATGGCAATTAATGTGCAAGGAGAAGAACACAGAGGTATGCAAAATAAGACAACAGAAACAGGTCCTGTCCATTCCTTCTTTTGGGACGCCAGCCTTTCATATGAAGTAAGGTATACTCACAGTGCTGCTCAGAAATAGCAGTGACAATCTTGCAGAGGAATGGGCTCATCTGATTTGAAAAGGGAGTACAAGTCTGCACTCCAGAATCTTCACCTGGCCAACAGAAGTGGTGATTCAGCTGCAGTTGGCAGGAGTTTTCCGGATAGCAGCTGTGGTACTGAAATACTGGCTGAAAAGATGATGATGATGTTGGTGTGATCCCCACAGAAGGGCTGTGCTGGTTCTAACAAGCAGCTGGTGCAGAGTAATAGTCATTTGCCTCATGCAGATAAGCCTGCAAACACAGACACGGTGCTGGAAATCAGCTACAGCCCCTGATACTGGCCTGTATCTTGGAGGGCTGATATCAGGCATGGTCTTCAGCAAGCATTGAAGCAGACTGCACCTCACATGAATAAGGCTACAGCTGGAAGTGCTGGTGGAACAGGAGACTGGGCAGCACAGAGTGATCCAGGTCCCCTAAAGATAGCCAGAGAATAAGACAATGTTCGGAGAAAGAAGTCATGCTGAGCTGGATGCTCTTTGTAAGACCCTCACAGAAGTATAGTATGTCCGCTTTCAGCACCATCCAAGAAGTATTAGTCCTTTCTGTCCATGCAGAATGTCCTTATTTGCTAGTGCTTGTATTACATAGAGATAGATTTTGATAAAGACTAAGAAAATGAATATCCTGGTTCCTTTTGCAAAAGTGAGGCACAGAAGTCATGACAATAGTGCAACGAGTATGAACAGAAGCAGAGGAACTGGACGTTAACTACACTGACTTCTCTAGTTTCTGTCCACCTTTGGTCATGGAGCATACAGAGGTTGTGTAAGATACCTGGGAGCAGTATCAGGCAAGATGAACGTAGACGCTGTCACTGCATTAGGCACAAGGGGGGTTATATGTCAGCCCTGGGACTAGAATCGATATTAAGTGCAGGCATCTGCTTTAGAGGAGGTGTCACTTCACTAAGTAGACATTGGTGAGGAGGCTTGGCATGGACGCTCATGTCTGAAGCAGCCCCAGCCCTCAGATCAGCCACACAGATATGACAAAAGTTTAAATGACCTTCTTCACGCTTTCCATTAGCTTTTAACTCCAACAGGGAATAAATCACCCTTCCTCATATATTTTCTATCTTTCAGACAAGGCATTAAAACAGGACCCAAACTGCTTTATTGCCATTAAAGATCTGGTGGAGCTTCTCATGTAGCCAAATTCATATATCCCAGGCAATTACAGAACATTCCCTGCTGACCTGTGAGTATAATCATGGACATCTTCCTACAGGGATACTGAACTGACCAGAGCTGTGCTCTTGTCCGTTGACAGACAAGTGCCCTGAATTAGTTGGGTGGTTATTTTTTTTTCAGTCTGATATGGTTTGGTTTGTTTTTCCTGGCTATTACAGACAGACAATTTTTCAACAGTATCAAGTTTCTTAGCATAGCACAAGTCCATTAACCCTGGGTGTAAAGCATACACATACACCCTACTGAAGAGCTATACAGTGTTGCTATAAATTAACCCCCCCACAAATACCAGACTCTAAAGACAGAAATAGTTAGAGGCCTTACACTTGTTTAAAAATAGCACTAAAAAAGGTTTTACCATATGAGACCCACAGCCAATGAAACACGTGCATGTGGAAGGGAGATGAAGGGAAGAGGAGCGGGGAACCAGAACAGCAATCCCCACCCACGCCACGAAGACCAGTGCCAGATTTGCCTCCTAATTCTGCCAAAGTGAGGAAATCTGGTGTACCCGCATAGGCGCCTTGTGACCGGGCTCCCAGAGGTGTTCAAGCCGCTTGGTTCAGCGGACACCTGCCAGATGTGAGCAGACCCAGCAGCAGCCAGCACGGCACACTGAGCCGCCACCCTCGGCACCCGCCGACCGGGGATTGTGGGTCCTTCCCGCAGCCCCGGCCCCCTGGGCCGCCCCCCCACCTGGCTTGACGTCGCAGGTGAGCTGCACCCCCAGGGCACCGCCTCCCCGCTCGGAAGCGGCGTACGCGATGTCGTCCCCTGCGAACTGCGCGGCTCTCTCGGCGGCCCGCAGCAGGGCGGGCTCAGGGCAGCCCTCGGCGGCGGCAGCGCAGCCCTGGCCGCGGGGCCGCGGGCGCAGGCGGGGCAGCAGCCGGCACTCCAGGCCCTGGCAGTCCCGGCGAGTGCCGTTGGCGGCGCAGTCTCCGCCGCAGAAGGCCTCCGGCGCGCCCCCCTTGGCGGCGGGGTGTGGGGCGCTGCCGGCCGGCGGGGCGTGAGGGACGGCGTGCGGAGCCTTGCCCTGCGGCAGCCGCAGCGGCGTGGCGGTGTGCAGGAAGGAGCGCGCCGGCCGGCCGGTCCTGCCACCG
>JAVHNF010013971.1:0-16016 GCA_034783455.1 Micropsitta finschii
CACAGGGGCTTGGAGCAACCTGCTCCAGTGGAAGGGGTCCCTGCCCGTGGCAGGGGTTGGAACTGGATGAGCTTTAAAGTCCCTTCCAACACAAACCATCCTGTGAGTCTATGGTGATTCCGTGCTATTCCAAAACTGCAGATCCTGGCAGCACACTGTGACGACAAGGAGAAAGACAAGAGCACCAAGTGCTCAGTAACTTCACTTGCACGGTCCCTCCTCTGCCACCCCATTTGGCAGCTGGGTCATACTGACCCAGTGGACACATGAGTGAAGGCCCTGCTTGCCAAGAGACCTCGAGGTGCCCCAGCACCCAGAGCCACAGCCACTGCTGTGCGTGCTGAGCTCCCGCACCCATTGTTATCAGCACACGGCATCACTAATCCAGCTCAGTGCCGGATTAACGCTGAAAGGCAGAAAATAGACTTTTAAGCCATCCAAGGTGCACGTTTGCCCAGTGAACAAGGATTAACGTTTCATACCGGGAAGAGACCGACTGCTATAAACTCTCCCTGTTCTCTTGACCTGTGCAAATGACCAAGTACCAACAAGTAAGGCAGGAGCAAAGAGTTTACATGAGACAAAAGGGTTTGCACAGGGTAATAAAAGCTCCAGAATCAACAGAAATTCAACTTCGCAGTCACTGCTCTGCTGCTTTTCCTAAGGACGATCTCCTGATGATGGCCACCTGAGTATGCAGCAGAAAGCGACCACATTCCTCCCGCTCTCCAGAAAAACTGCAGCTTTTCAGAAACTTATCAAAAGGGAAAAAATTCCTGAAATCCAAGACGCCAACATGAACTGTGGAACAGCAGTGGTGACCTGTATAAACAAACAGAAATAGTACATCTAGAGCGCTGATTAAACAACTCAGTCACTCAGTTCTTCACACAACCTACAATTCAGCAACACTGAAGCACAGCCCGTAGGTTACCTTCTCCCTCCACGTAAGGTTTCAAAATAGAACTGTAAAAAACCAGAAGCCAAACCTTCCCAAAATGGATTCTGAAGCTTCAGAATTAAACCTAGAATGCAAATAACCCCTGAAAGGACAAAAATAAACCAGGGATGAATCTCAAAGAGTGTTTGTAGATAGGACCACTTAAAGCAATTGACCACTTCTGTATTTAATGTGCAGTAAGCTGGCATCTGCTCTCCAGGATCTGCTAACAAGGCAGATCCATTCCTTCTTCAGGACTTGCTCCCCCCACCTCTTTAGCCTATTTTCCACACTACTGATCCTTGTTTCCTCATGCAATTTGAGGAAAGTGCAAAAATAACTCTAGAATCTGCAAATATTGACTCTCTGTGTTGGGGAAAAAATGAATCACCTTTCAAGTCCAGAGGAGACAGCCACAGTGTTCCTTTAAAACACTATTCCTCAACGTGAAGGTAAGCTGTATTTTGTAGGGAAAGAAAACCCAACTGTAAGTCAGTGTCCCTGCAACTGAGCTTCTGCTTTGTTGCCCATGAAATAAAGTGAAGGTTACTAGTTAAGGGCAAAACATTTACTTTTGAAAGTAAAAACTATGACTGAACTGTAAAGAAGTATCTAAGCAAAACAGCATGGGTTTGTCAAAAGCACTTCACTATTACTCTACCGTCCCGCTGAAGTCTCTTTAGAGCTTTTAAACCCACCGGTTTTCAGCCTGGCACAAGCAGATCTCTAACATCCACCATATCTGAAGAACTGATACTGGTATTTAGATGTCAATGGTGCACCGGAGGACTGCAGGCGCAACAGCTCTCAGCAGAGGTCTCCCAGCACAGCTAAGCACCAGCTCCACTCCACAGCTGAGAGGCAAACACCGCACTTACCGCATGCCCCACACCAGCATCCTGCCAGGATACAACACCCAAACCTACGTGTTGTGCTTTATTCACCCAATCCCAGACCAGTTTAGGTGCCACTCAGGCGAGGGCCAGCTCTGAAGCATCCTGAAAGGGTGCTTGGGAAGGTTCTGCCCCCAAGGATTTCTAAGGATGGGCAGCTGATGAAGGCACTCTCAGCAGCCTCTGCATTAAGCCACAGCACTACCTGATTCTAAGCTATGTAAGGCAATTTCTCTGAGGCATGTAAAAATAAGTCTTTCAACTTGAGTAAGTGATCCACCTGGCTCTATAGCAACCTAATGCCAACTACCTCTGACACAGCCTCTTGCTCCAACTTGAAACCGACACAAGGATCGTAACAAGTTTACAAAGCCGGAATTCCTTGGGAAAATCTCTGTTCCCATTACAGTATAAGTAATTAGAGGATATGTGAATAAATCAAAGCATGCACATACGCACACTAATGACATACAGAAATACCTGAAAATACAAGCAAGGCTAGCTGTTCCATGAACTTCCATTTCGTCTGCAGGACTTTCTCCCCCCACCCCTTTAGCCTATTTTCCATACTACTGACCCTTGTTTCCTCATGCAGTTTGAGGAATCTGCAAATATTTACTCTTCTGTGCTTTGAAACTACCTCAGAAACAAGATTCTGTCATTGTTTTATTCCAGTCCCTTTTGTAACACCTCAGACATCATTTCTTTTCCTCTAGGTGGTGCAAGCTCCTCCTCACAACTCAGGGCAGAGGATGCTGATGATACCCAGCTCCTTTAGTTTTAGGAGCTGCGGGTGCTGCTGCACTTTATTTCTGGAGCCAAAGCTGCAACGGCGACTTTCAAAGCTGCTACCACGGAGTTTATTTCTGGAGTCTCTCCGGTGGCATTAACTCGAAATGCCACTTGCACAGCAGTTACCCACATAGCTCGTGAGCTGGTACAAAACTAACTCATAAAACATTCATTCCTCGGTAACTGCCTTGGTTCTCGGCAGCCATGTTCAAACACCATCCGTGTATACACCGAAAGCTGCATATCCCATGAGTTACACCTAAACTGCAGCCACACAAGAGGCTGTGTTCTCACATGAAAGCACCCGAAGCAGCCTCAAGCCAGCTCTACTGCAATAGCTGCAAAAACCTCAGGCAAGCCAGCGAGCCAGGTATTTATTCCCCTGGGTTGATGGAAGAGCTTCCCTGTCTGCCCGTGCCCATAGCAGATGGCAGTACAGCACTAACAGCCTCCAGTGTGGCATCACTTAGATGCATTAATGGCATTTATGACTGCAAGACCTGCTACAGCGCTCCGTAACCTACATACAGACTGCTGCGTCTGGATAGCTGAGCTGATCAAACAGGAACACAAGGAACACACTGGTTTAGGTAATAGTCCTGCTTTTGCGTGAATTTACGCTTTACTAAAAATGATCCAGTGTGCTGGATCATTTTCTAAGTTGAAAGGGTTTCTTGACCTTTAAAGTACTGATCAATGACATCGGGACGGCAGCAGGAAGCGGCTGCTCAAAGCAGCTAAGCAGGTTATAGGAAATGAACTGATGCCCAATTAGCAGGCAGTGAGAAAGGGCATGAGAGAGGAGGGCACGAGAGAACTTCCAGAGAACTTCCAGAGAAGAGAATTCAGAAGGCCAGCGCTGCAGCTACCACCTCTGCCCTCAGCACCAGAGTGCACTTTGGACAGAGCGAGAAGAAGGTAGGAAAAGTTACAAGAGAGGTCCTTTTGCTCACAAACAGATCAATTCAGCAGGAAAACGACGTGATCCTGAGAGTTTTCCTTTTTTAATCAAGTATCAAGCTGGGAAAAATCCCAGTAGGATTTTAGATGTCTTATTGCAATTCAGCTTTTAGAACTGCTTCAAATCCAAATTCAATCTGTCAGAATGATGCTGGCCATTTTCTTCTTCTGACTTCGTACATGTCTGAATTGGCTGGTACACGCTGACAAAAAAGACTTCTATGATCCTGAAAGTGTCTGTTTAAATCTGAGAGCAGCGCAAGGAGTACTAAGTTCAATTCAGACACAGGAGCACCAATGTACAAACAAGCTTGTGACAGCTCAATCTTAGTACTTGTCGCGGAAGCTGTGTACGTAGCTGAATGTAAGAAACATTTAATTAAATCAAATATATACACTGCCGATTTCTCTCAACACCAGAAAAAGAGCAAAAACAAACTAAAACCCCAGAAAACATAAATTCCTTCCTTCTACCTAAGAAAAACTGTTAATCTCCTTTACTGGAAAACATATAGGCTGAAGTCAGAAAAGGAAAAGGGCAGCCTTCCTGCAGCTGAAGGCTGAGCAGAGATGGTTTCCCTCACTCCCTACTCACCTACTGGTTTCAAAGGGATTTCTACTATCCATACTTCCTTCGGAACCAAACCTTTTAGAGATGGGTCAGAAAGCTTAAAGTGCTACATTATACCACCCAAAACTGCAAAACGATGCCTCATTTTGGTCTTTCAGGTGCCTTCCTCCCTTCCAACCCTAACCACCCTATGATTTTACAATAAACAGCGCTGCTTCTCTGCCTGAAGCCCTTTTTGTAAGAATACTTGAAATTACTCTAGGTACTTAAAAGCATCTAAAAATGATGCTTCCTACAAACTAGCCCAGTACCCTGTTTGCGCATCTTTTCTGGTCTGTTACTGGGCTATTTTGCATAAAATGTTAAAAGCCTAACAAGTTCAGAGGAAGCTGTAATTGGGAGCAAAAAGTATGTTTTCTTTCAATCACATCTGGAGCCATGAAACACAGACTAAACCAGAATCCACCTCTTCCAGTACAAACCTCTTGCCCGTAAGCAGCCATCAAGCGGACACATGTTTCTGGAAAGTCTCTCTCACTTGTATTCCTCAGAACAACATCTCTCTACTTGTGAAAAGGCTAATTAACCTTAAATACTAACAGGCAGGAGATTCAAGCTCTTCAAAGGGTCAAAAACCCATCCTTTAACTCAGAAGGGAAAAAAGCAAGAATCATCGACAGGACTGAGCTCAGTTCCACAACTGACTGCATACTCAGATCATTGCATTTCATTCTCATAATTCTAAGTGATAAAGGAGATTTATTATATTGTAAATGAAGTTTAAAATACTACACATTTCCAATACAGTTTTTAAATCCATAAGTAATAGCCTACTCTATAACATGCTTGGTTTAGCTCAAGTGCCTGAAAGACAGTAACAACAGCACTGATTGAACTGTCCTTGAAGATGTCAAGCTACAGAAGTAGAGACCTAATTTCATCACAACAAACACTGTGAATTTGCAATGACTTATTATTTATAGTTATGGCTATCAATTAATTCTAAAGTACGAGCAAGCTGACTGTTTAAATTACAGATTTAATTAAAGCAAATTGAGTTACGTGATTTAACAAAATGTTTACCAGATTAAGTGAAACATCTACTTACCTTCAGGAACTGAGATTCACAAAGACCGTGCCCATCTAATTCCACTCCTGAGATGTGCAAACCCCATGGGGTGAGCCAAGGCTATTTTGGCCAGCCATGTTTCTCAGCTCATGCACTCCCACCCCTGCCTCCCCCAGCAGAGGAGAATCCTTCAGAAGAATCGAAGAAGAATCAACCCTTCACCAGTACCGCCTCCAGAGGTGGACGGTGGGTCACACAAACCAAAGTTGAGTTGAACCCCTGCATGCAAGCCTTTTCCACAAGAACTGGGGCATTCAAACTAATACTAAGCTAGAAAATCTTACATAATATTGTGAGCACATCCAAGGTGCATGGATGAGGCAGCTTCTCCTGTCCTGTACAGAGGCAGGGGGAACTCAGCACGACAGCAGGAAACACTGCGGTAAGACCAGTGCATGGCTGGTTTGTCTTTCCCCCTCCTAGCAGACAGAACCATCATTAAAGACGAACTGCTTCAAGGGGTACTCAGAAAACACACACAAGTCAGAGCTTAAGATTAAGAGCCACTGACTCCATTAGTATCAGACTGCAAGATCCCAGGAACAGAAACCTTTGTAGCTGGAAGATAATTCCTGCAAAAAAAGCCTCAAAATTCCCTTATACACAACTATGATACACAATATTAAGAACAGAGTACTAGGATGGACACGGCCTGTATCGGTCTGTCACAGATAGCCCTGTAAAACTGATATATGGTCCTAAATTCTTCAACACTGGAGGTCTTCAGTAACTAATGAAGCTTCATCAGGGATTAGATGATGATGTACTGACTAGAGAGCTTCTTTCCCCAGGCACATGCGTGCTCAGATAAATAGACAAGTCTGGCAGATGAGCAGCTTATCTCAAGTGCTACTCAATGACACTTACTTTCAGATGCGTTATCCTTTGTTTTATACCCATGAACTTTGCTTTGGGGATGATTATGTTGACTTCAAAAGGTTTGAATACTGGGAAGAGGAGAGAAACTTGAGTATCAAAACTGCCCTGACTAGATTACAATTAGCATGGTCATGCTTGGTTCCACCTGCCGTTTCTGATTTCTTCTGGTATAAATGAATTAACGTGTGTTTTACTCTTGGAGACAACAGAATTAAGTGTCCTACTGACAAGACTCTCAGAAAAGATGAAGATTTAATGATCTTTCACCAGACTGAAGACCTAAAGTTGGCTGATTCCACCCAAACAAAACCACACCGGACTCAAATTTCATGAGCATTAACAACCTCATAAATCACACCAGCAAGCAAAATAAAACCTAATAAAGAAAACTAAGTTAGAGTAACTGCTGTCAATCAGGCAGTTCCAGAGAACCATGTCTTAACAAGAGGAAGTAACAGAAAAACCCAGCCTGGCTCGTGTCCTGATGATGTTACTGCTGTGTTGTTTGCTATGAAAGGCATGACAAGGGAATAGTAGGTAGAAAAATTATTTCAACAAAAAATTTTACTAGATCAAGTGGAACATTTAAGGCATGAAGAGGCACAAAGACTTTCCACCCTCCAAGGCAGAAGATGGAGAGCAGGCAAATTTTCAGGTTTAGCTGTATTTGCCATCAGTAGCTTGAATGGGAATATATGAATCTTGCTGCCATGATGTCTAAAGCATCAAACTTACGTGGAAGGAAATGAATGATCCTCTCAAAGGCTTTAACTTACTCTGCTGTCAAACTTTTTCAGCACTTCTTATCACAATGAAATAATGTTTTGTCACTAAATTATGATGACTGCTAGTTCCAAAATGGTAGAATAATAATTCTTGCAGTAAACTATAACAGGAATCTTAGGGTCATCATCACCTCCTGATATAGGCTTTGGTAGTTCCTGTTCAGTCCTTTTTCATGGGCTAACCCCTGCAAACAATTCTGGAACAAAAAAGCATGCAGAATACACACAGAAACCTTAGCAGTGGGAATGAGGACTGACTAGTTAACTCTGGATGCAGGAAAACAAAACCAAGAGCCTTTGAAGTAGTGGATACAGACATTACTCACACTGCAAGATTTGGAACCAAAGGACTGGATCAATGATAATCACACAAATAAAGCAGAACAGTGATGGGTGCTTTAGTGACACTAGCTGTATTAAGCTGATAGGACAAAAGAATGTCTGCCTTTCCAAGGCCCTATTGACTACAACTGATACACACACAACCCAGTAGAGAAGTGCTCCCGCTTCCCTGGCTATAGGTATTTTGCAATTGATGGACAATGGTTTACTCCTAACTGTGGGATGTGGAGCTGGAATTATTCCCCAAATAAGGGAGGATGTGCTCAAAAGATACTTCCTGGAACTTTTCTAGCAAGAAACCCTACAGGCTGACAGCAGAATAGGGGAAATCTTACCAGAAATTCATACTCTTTAATTCTTGTTGGGAGGGTTGTTTCTAAACTATTAGGAACAAGTTTCTGGAATTTTTAGACTATTTATTCAGTATCTACTTTTGTTGCGTCAGATATATTTGTTAGCTTAAAGAGATGTTCTGCCTCCATGGTTCCATCTCCAGATCGTATTATTACCCATCAGCCTTTGGTATATGGGGCAAAATGTACTCAGCTGTTTTAGCTGCTTTCTCCATGTCCTCAATCGTAACTCTTAATTCTTTTCTGCAACGGCATAGGTGGGGTTATGTTGAACATGCTTGATCTGAACAGTTCAGTCTCAGACAGAGAGGACATTTTAATTAGTTGTCTTGCAATAATTAGATGCTGGAGAAGCTTAATAATCCTTTAAAAGTGTGAAATGTACAGAAAGCCTAAGCTGCACATAAAAGCAAAACCAAATCTATCAGCCCAAAATACAGATATTGAATGAATTCCTGAACAAACAATAAAGTTGCCTGCCTCAAGGAAAAAGCTGGACTAGTGAATGACATCAACAGGAAGAAAGCAACATTATCTCTTCCTATCACTCATGTTCTCAGTTCATTGTTTTGATAAGCGCTCTGATCACAAGGGGTCCTAACAGTAACATGCTGTCCCTCAGCAAATAACATACTTCCATGTTTGTAACTAGCCTGTTATGCTTTAGTAGAAAAATAAATGGGAAGCTGGCCTCTTCAAACCCTTAAATCACTCTATTTTCAGTGATATAAAGAGCATAGAAAAAATTAGGATCCAGTAGAAAAATACAGCAGGAGGTAAAAATGTTAGTTATTACTGACCAAAAGCCATTTTTAGCTATGCCAGTTCCAGGACTCCCTAAAGGCCATCAGATTTCCACATGATGGTAAGCTCATCACGCACAGTGCAAAGATGGGAATCATCATCCCAAGCTGCAGAAAGGGAAAATTTCAGCTGGAGGTTAGGGAAAGAAATTCTTTGATGGAAGTGGTAAAGCCCTGGGAACGTTACAGAAACCCCATCCTTGGGGGTGTTCAACACTTGACCGGCCAAGTCCCTGAGCAACATGATCTAACTGACTAGATCCTGCTGTAAGCATGAGGTTGGAGTAGATGATTTCCAGAGATCCCTTTCAAGCTCTGCGATCTTATGGTTTCATTCTTAGGCTGATGATAGTCAGTAGAATTCCCTGCACTGGGTCATGATGATTGCACCACATGAAGTACAACTGACCGGATTTATATGAAGATAAAACCCCAATTTACAGTGTGCACAAGAATCTTCCAGTAACACTTGAATACTTCAAATTCCGCATACCAGCTCTTTGGCAACCAAAGTAAAAAGCCTAATTAACAATAGCACTTTGCTATTGAAGAACATTCCAAAGAAAACAACAGATATTTGTTGACTGTATCAGCAAAACAATTACTTCAAATTTCCAGAATATTCAACAGTGCAAAAATAAGAATCAAGTTCAAGCAATTTCACTGAAAATTCCTGCCAGATTAACAGAAGTGCAAATACGGGGTGGGATGAGAGTGCACATCAGACTTCATTCCAAGCCTGACCAAATAACAATGAAATGAATGCACACTGACCTCTAAGGGGAGAAGCACTACCTGCTGCCCCAAATTTACAAAATAATAGTGCTGCTTAACTGATGAACATCCGCTGTAACTGATCAGACAAAGGGGTCAAAGGAAATCTGGAAGGAAGATATGCAGAAGACAGCTTTTGCCTTCTACAAGCCTAACTGGTATCAGGAAAGCATGTGGACGACAGCACGGAAAGCACCAGCTATGTGCCAGCTGGCCAAAACCAGAGCAAACAGCTCTAACACAGGAAGCGTTACTTTACAAGAGATCTGCTCCCTCACATGCCCGCTGCATAAATGAAATACATGAAAGCATGGCTGGGGCTGGAACATTTCTGAGGGGAGAAAAGCATTCAGAATTATCTCCTTTTCCACTTGTCCTTCCTCCAACCCCGTTTTCCTCATCAGCCTTAGAGCAGAGGTGCCAAAATGCCTGTTATTCTCCCAACATGTAAACACGCCTGTCTCTTCCTGTTGGAAAATCTGCATGGTCCAGTTAACTAACAGCCTTGCTCTAGCTCTAGATCCTGCATCCATGTCAGCTTCATTACCCAGATAAGCTCTGTGTAAACTAGTTCAACCGGTGGGAGAAAACAAGCAAGCAAACAAAACCATCACACCAAAAAAACCCTCCCAAAACCCCACAGAAACACAACGACAAACTTGCCACCACCACACTTCTGCCGTCCTAAACTCTACTGTAGGCCTTTACCTAGTTAAACTGCAGCTTCAGATGTAACCACTACACTTCTGCTATGCGCGGAAGAAATGCATGTGAATTCTTAGAATTAACTGAAGTGTAGGTCTTGAAAGAGAAACCACAGCCAACTTCCATAATTCTGAGTGTTCAAGTGATAACAACAGCTGCATAAAGCAATACTAGATACTAGCAATAAAGTAACTTCTAACTGCATGAAAACCAGAGGGAAATGGGGCATTTCTATTTTGCATGCAATAGTCTCTAGAATGAGGAAATGGCAATTCGAAAAGCACACTTGATTTAAAGTAGGCAATTTGGATTGCAACCAACTATTCAACACACCAGGACAAATAACAGAAAGAAAAAGGGGTTGTTCATAACCCACCCTTTAAAAGCACATCATTATACATACAACTTAATCATGCATTTTCTAGACTGGGTAAGAGGTGTGGAACAGAGAAGATACTAGCATGATAAAAAAAACTAACTGAGCTTTAGATTACATTAGATTTCTACCTGATGAAAAGCTTCTTATCATCCCTGCAACTGCTACAGACATTTGTGACATTCAAATTCCTCAAGAGACCCTGCACTCAAGGTAAATCATTAGCTGTATTCAGTCAACCCAGGAAGAACCCTGCTGGAAAAATGTCTGTTTTCACTGGAATAACTGCTTTTGGACTCCTGCCAGAAAATCACAGAAATATTTAAAAGAAAATTAAAAACGAAATAGTAAAAGCCTACAAACAATGGTTTGGATACTAAACCAATAAATCATAATAAATTATGACGCTCATAATTTACTACTTTGCTCACAGATATACTATGCATCAATGACATGTATGTATCAAGACTGAGAGAAATAAGAACAAAAGGAAACCCAACATTCTTTATCCCCCTCCCGCTCAACCCCTTCTGACTCCATTGCCTTTTATTCGCCTACCCACCCCACTGGTCTTTTGACACGAATGCACAATGAAAACCAGTAGGAGCCAAACTAATTCTACAGTAAATCACCTGTGGTTCTCTCTGTGCACTCACTACTCTTATACGTTTCCTGTTCTTTATGGCTTTTACAGAATAAACTCTTCTGATACGTGGTATTTTACGTACAGTAAAACATACAGCTACCTTTAGAAATGTCGTACATGTAACTGCAGTTTATAAACCAACCTACCAGAAAAGCTGAATTAATAGTTATGGCCACTCTCAGTATAGGCATGATTCTAGTGAAAAAACCCACATTACAAATATGTCTACTATTTAGTAACTCAAATAAATTTTCATGGGAAAAAAAGTAAGCCTGTGCAAAGGGCAAGTGCTTTGCCAGGAACTCAGATTCAACTAACTGTTGTTCAGACCCCACTGTTGCTAATACAAGACTGTGGTTTTGGGCCATTCTTGCTAAGCATGACTTATTACAAGCTATATACTGTTCAAGTCATGATGCTCAGGATCAACAGTCACTGCCATGCCACTGGTACCATTAACCACGTATTCTCTCAGTGACTGAATTAGCATCTTCAAAACCACACAAATGCACAGTGACATTAATATCCTACTGCATCATGACATTTATAATCAGAAAAGTAATGGTGAGAAAGTTTTCCTACTTTGACTTTTGCTTTCAACTTTCTAAGGTCATAGTTCAAATTTTTCAAAGAGAAAAATAATTAGATTATTGTACAAGATGTTTAAGAAATCCTAGGAAGGTTTTCAAGGGCTGGTTTAACCAAATCTGCTTATTCCACCTACTTCTCCAGAACTTTATCTTTTCTAGAAAGGAGTGCTCACTGTCTTACCACCTCCAGTCTCAAAAATGTGTTTGAGCAAATCTGTTCTCCATTGAGAGAAAAAAAATACAATAAAAATCAGCTTAAAATAAATTTATTAAACAATACAAAAATAAGCATGCCGGAAATCGAGATACATAAATAACGTACAATGCAAATGAAAAATGGAAAACGAGACAGGTAACTTAACAACTGAGCCAAAAGGTACAACACAAAATGCTAAAGTAAAATTTTAAAAAGCATTTACATTTCTAATGAAATGTTAACGATGCTGACAAAGAAAAACAAACAAACAGCTAAAATGCTTGAATATCAAGAATCGCTATTACTGTAGCACAGGTGAACACTAAAACCGTTGCAGACTTCAAACATCCAATGACTAGCCTCTATCACCGCCTTCTTTCAGACCCGCTCACCAAACACAACGTAGACATGGGTAAGCTGTCATGGCAGGCCTAACCATGCTCCCCCGCTTCCTGTGTACCCCGCCACCAGTACAAGCCATCTGCAGGCATGGCAGGCCAGAACAAGAAACTGAAGGTGGGCAAGTTACACAATAAGGAACCTCCTCCTGACCCCTCCTGGCTAGAGGCTGGCTTAAATTCTGAGACAGGCTTCAAAAGCATGTATTACAGAACTGTAATATATATATATATACACACATATCTACCTCTAAAGTAAAGATTGTGTAAGGTGTACCTAAATATTCTTATTATGCATATTAAAGAGCTAGTAGTTTCCTTAATTTTAGATCTCCCATGCAGGACTTGTCTCTACCACAAGTTTCGCATATAGCTGATAAGCATAAATACGGTAAAGATTTTTAAGTTGAAGATGGAAAATTATTCCATCTGGGGTTCAACCACATTTTTAGAATTAGCTTCAAATAGTACTAAAATCCAGACAATTATGTGTGTAGAATTAGCTCACACAAGTCCTGCATCATACACTTCCCTTTTTGAATTTAATCAGTAATTTAACTAGCCACATGTAATCACTGTAAATATGTTCCAGTATCAGCAGACACCTTATTTTCCCTCTTGCAGTTGAGGGCATTTCAGGTAAAGACATGCTGTTTTGCAGGATCTGTATACTTGTTTTGTCTCTATAACTACTATCTTGCTGCAAAACCTTCAAACAGGTGAGACATTTTTGTAATTTAAGACTTTGCCTTTACTTCAGTTTATTTTCAAGATAAGCACTGACAAACCTGCCCTTATCATCAGCGATAAGATTATAAAACAGCTATTACTCAGCAAATTTATTACTGACATTACCGACACCTGCACTGCAGATTTACCTCTTCATCTCAGTAAGACTTCAAATTCACTGAAAATTGATGTTCTGTATTGCTTTGCTTAAACATTTTAATCCTAGGCTTCAAAGACAGGAAGTCCATTCTTTTACACCACACTACTAGAGATGAAGACTATTCAGGATTTAATCAGAGCTTATTTCAAATGTTTACGCAGGACTAACAGTACCTGAACAGCAATTAAGAACAGCTTGCTTTCTCAGAGAACATTAGCTTTGCTTTACACATCTCTCTGAATTAATAAACACCCAGATGGGTCAAAAAATGGGCAGGAAAAAAACCCTAACTCTCCCCTTATGCAAAACCCTTACATGAATGTACTCAGGAGTTTTAGATAACTAAGAAGGGTGAGGGGGCAGCGAGAAGGGGTGGAGGTGTTATTAAGGAATTATCTGTCTTCGTCTTCTAAAGTCCTCAACAAATACCATTTATCATTACTTGGATGAGTTTTCTGCAGTTGTATAAACCAGGACTCTGCATGATGTGCACTGCGGGTGGTGTCTATCAAGTTATCTGCAAACTTATAGAGGGGAAAGCTTTACAGAGAATAACTTTCTAAGATTTTTAGCATCATTAAGAATGTCAAGAACTTAGCAAGTCTGTGCCCTCTGTCCAGCATTGCCTGTTGAGCCTATCTGAAGCTTACATACACCATGCCAAGCTACACCCTACTCACGAGACTAAAACTGATTATCAAGTGCAGATGAACACATGCGTTGTCTGTAGAAGAATGCAAGTCCTGTTTCTCAGCAAGCTGACAGAGGTGCAAACTCACTAACACTTTAAAAAGTAGCAATTATGGATAACTCTTAGAAAATCTGCTCATGTGGTAACTTTTAAAACTATTGCTGTCATATATGAACACACACACATAAGCAGTTGAAAAATAAGTTAATTGTAAACAATTTTAATAGTATCTCCCTATCTGCTTTACTTGGAATATACTCCCTGTTCACTACTGGGTTGGTTGCTGCTCTAAACCCAAGATTGCTGACATTCTTCTCTAGGGTGGAGCACAGCATTATTAGTAAAGCAGACTTCTGAGTCATAGCTACCAGCTGGCAACACAAGCAGCTAGCAAGACACTCAAAATAGTTTGGTCAGAAATCCTTCTGCTGCATTAGTCAACTTGCAAACAAGGCAGGGCTTTTTTCCCCCCCTTCTCACAGTCCTCCCCAGCCATTTTTGTTCTTTTTATTTAAGTTTTAGCATTAGTAATTAGTAAAGATTTGATAAAAAAAAAACCAAACAAGATATTAACCTCACCAGCATGGCCTATGCAAAGGATCCATTTCCGATCATAACAATCTGAAAGCTCATATTAAAAAAAAATGGTAATATCATGACTCAGAATCTATCTCCACTTAATATACAATTATTTAGAGATCCATGAACTTCCTGTATGTTGCCGACATTATTTTACTTTATATTTTAATTCAAATTCTTCTCTCTTTACATGCTGACCCTGATCACAGGACACATCACAAGTTCTTGCTTATCCTTTAAAGTTCATTTACTTAAAATTCTCAGATATAAACAAAAATAAACAGATATACACAAAAGTGGTATATCTTTGAAAACATTCAGATTTACCTTTTTTAGCAAATGTGCTTTACGTAACTACAACAGTCAGTTAACAGCTTTGGGTTTTGTTGTTTGTATGTGCTTCCCCCCACGCTTAAGCTTTGACAGTCTTTTTGGTATAGCATACAGAATTTACACAAAATATATATATAAATGAAACACCAGGCAAACAATAATCAAATCAAAGTTAATCTAGAGATGCTTGAGGGTTTTTAAAATGAAGATTTGAGTGAAACTAGAACCCATTCGTTTAGTTTTGCTCTCCCCGACCTTCCATTCTATACACTACGGTTCTGGAGATGTCCTCGTTTGATTCAGGTGACACTTTTTTCCATACTGTTTCTTTTAAAGCAAGTTCTTGCTGGAGATTCTCATAGTCCATTGGTCCAAAGGAATGCTAGTTGTTCAAGCAACATACATTATTTATTAGTGTATTTGAAGGAAAAAAATCCATACTTGCAGTCAAAGCTAACAGCCTCAAGTTTCTCACCTCTTCACATAAAACTCCTATTTTCTCTTTTCCAGTTATAAAAAACTCAAATTCCAAACTGGCTATTTTTCAGATGTACACATGCAAATAGAAGCACTTTAAAAATCATTCTACCGTGTCTTCTCTCATTGAAATCTTCATGCCTTAGTTAAAATATTAATGATAATAAAAGCAGAGCTTTTCCTTATCTCAAGCTCCCTCAAACTTTCCTCTTTTGTACTGTAGCTGGAGTGGATTCAGTTCATTCCCAGAGATTGCTTATACTGCTTCCTTAGAAACAGGCACTTATCCACAGCACTGTAACACCTGAATTCACTGCCTGTGCAACTCTCAGCAAGATTTGTGGTCTCAGAGATATCACTGCAAAAAAAATGCTAAACACACATCTCACGCACTACAGTACAGCACAGAAAGGTTAAGCCCACCAGCTGGTCAAATCTTTATTAAAGGCAACCAGTACAGCAAGACTCTGCAACTTTTATCAGATACCACATACTTAGTCTAGCAAGGGATATGGAGTTATAAATCTAGTANNNTAAATCTAGTATGAAATTCTGCTATACAAAACCCCGTGATAGTGTGGTCCACCCAGGTAAGTGTCCACTAATAATGTAAACTAGGTAGGTTATATGAAAGCTTTGATGCAATACATGTCATTGAGCAGTTCTGCATTTGAAGAAGAACCTTCCATAATTCTAATGCCTACAAGCAATGCTCACTAAACACACATATTAACTTACCCGCTGATCACCACCTTCTCTGCGAGGATCAAGCTTTTTTGCAAAGTGTCTCAAGTTATCGTAGTTATGGAAATTGCACAGAGAAACCAGATCCTGCAAATATTTAAAGAACATGTATTATTATTTGCATGACAGTCAAATGCAATTAAGAATGAAGGAATGCCACTGAGGAAAAAT
>JAVHNF010013974.1:1663-14374 GCA_034783455.1 Micropsitta finschii
GGTCCCTGCACACCCACTCTGCAAAGAAGGCTTCACAGCCTCCTATAAGCACCCATGGCGAACCAACAAGGTCCATTTTCCTCTTGGGTATGTCACGGTGTGGCTCAGAGAAGACAAAGTTCATCTAAAGCTTCTCCTTCCCTTCTATAACACAAGTGGTACCCATAGCCCTGATGCTCCAAAACTGCTGTGACAACTGTTCTCATTCCTTTGCCATGCTTAATCCTTACATTCAAGTTGTGCTGAGATGGTCCAACATCACATCCAGCACCCAGCTGTGCCCTACACCAGGCTGGGACCTCAAACCTGGCTCTACCATTGACCCATGGTGGAAACCTCCGTGCCTCAGTTTACCCAATCATGAAACAATTCACATGAGGGTTTTAAGGCTCGTCTCTGGCTCTGGAAAGCCACTGGAGATCTTTCAGCTATGGGCTCTAAAAGAGGTGGGATGCAAGTGTCATCACTGGGATGTAGTGTCATCATCACCACCTGCATCCCAGGGAGGGTGACGTACAGGAGATGCACAAGCAGAGGATGCCATCCTGCTGCTCCCTGCCTCTCCAAAGGGAAACTCACCCCGACTTCTCATTCCCCTGCTCTCATCTGACTGCAAAAGGGTTTTTTTCACTACACTGGAGCCCTGCAAGCTCTGGGCAATTCTCAGACCTGTTACTACACAAAATAAAACCCTTTTCAGCAGCGATGAGCCAGAAACGATTGTGGAGAGGAAGCAGCTGATCTCCTGCGCTGCCTGATCACCCATGGCCATCAGCAGCATCCCTGCCTCCCGGGACACAGAGCCAAGAGATGCTGCACCTCTTCCCCCACCGCTTTCCTCACAACTGCACTGCGATTTGTGCTAACCTAGAAAGGACCCTCGGGTTTAAGGTGGCTCTTGGTGGAGGCATTTCGAGATGACGCTTTCTGGGGAAAGCACTCCTTAAACTGCAGCTCTTCCCTCCTGCCTCACCCCCAGCTTGTGACATTTTACAGCTCCAGCGAAAGAAAATGCTTCAGAAAAAATCTCATTTTCAGCTTTGGAGGCACAAAACCCAGAGGCAGGGTGGGGGTACAAGAGCTGGTTTCCAAGCGCTCAGGTGGGAGATGGAAAGAGCAGCAGCGGCTGCACACGAGGCACCTTTCAGAGGGTGAGATCCATCTCCGGAGTGGGAAGAGACTCTCACACCCTCCATGGCAAAAGCTGCTCGCTGCCCATCACGCAGCCCAGGAACCAGTCCCCTGGGGTCAGGAGGATGGGCTCAGTGTGATGCTGCAGGCAGTGCTTGCTGGCTTTCCAGCTCCCAGAGGCTCTTGTGGCTTCTCCCTGCCTGCTTCCCTCTAGGAACTGAACATAGAAATGGCTGTCAGGAGTGACAACATGAGGAGTGGATTGCCACGGGCACCCATTCCCTGTTCCCACAAAGGGCAGGATACTCTGTCACATCCTCGTGTTACACCTTTGGGATGGGGGGAAGCAAAATGCTGCCCTGACAGCGAGGAAGGGGCTCCGCACTTCCCAGACTGCGATGTTTTTCAGCAGAGAAGGGAATTAGGATTGTCCATACCCAACACAGGGAGGATCCATTGGGTTTATGTGACATATTTTGAGCAGGGAGAAAGGAAAGTTTGGAAGCAAAGGGGGGAAACTGGTGCAGAGGTGGGAGGCAGTGAAAGCAGCAGCTCAGGTGGGACCAGCGAGGTACCTGCTCACTGCTGCTGGGATGGAGACAGGGGCAAATTAAAGCAATTAAAGCAGGGAGGTAAATGGAGCTGTAAGGCCTTTTCAGGCTGCTCTCTTCAGGCAGATGGAATATAGTCATCTCCTGTGAAAGAACACTTGACATTTCTCCAAAGGAGGGCAAGCTGCAAGAGGGAGCTGTCTAACACCGGAGATACAAAAGAGATTGCAGTCTTCATCTGTCCTTGGCAGTCCGAATGCTGCTCTCTCCATCCCCAACGCACATTGGTGACCCAAGTGGGAGAACACTGAGGGCAGGGATGCTACAGGAGGGAGGACTGCTCACGCGTCTCTTCTGCTGTGCATGTGGAGAGATGCTGTCCTGCTTGAAACAAATCTGGCACCGCTTATCCCCCTGGGATGTGCATCATGGCACAAAGCAGGTGGAACCATTAACACTGCTGCAAAATGAGATCTTCATTCCACTCACATTGCACCAGTGAAGGTGGAATATCCCAAACAGGCTTCAGACTAAGGACAAAGCCCGTCAGGCCACGCTCGCTGTCTTGAGAGCCAAGAGATGGTTCAGGCAGATGGGACATGGTGCAGGACAGGAGCAACAAGAAAGGAATGACCTCCAAGGAAGGGAAGGCTGTGGGTAAGCAGCATTATCCCACAGCAGCCTGGGATGAGCAGCCTGGGATGACTGCGGAACATCATAACCCAGAGGGGCTGCAGAAATCCACCTGAGTGATGGAGCCTCTAATGAGTATCTCCAGGAGGTCACAAAGAACAGGTCACACTTCAGAACAGCAGCAGATGACACTCAGTATCTGCCTATACGAATAAAGGGAAAATCACTGAAAAACTTGACATATATGAATGCACACAGAAAACAATTTTTTAATTGAAGGATTATTGGAACAAATGTGTCAGGATAATAATATGTCCATACTGATATGTATGCCAGCACAGATACATGTACATATCTCAAACTGGTCCTGCTAAGCCAATCCAGCCTCTCCTGTGAAAAGTAGCCTTCTCTGTATTGCAGAGGGGTTGGGGGTGTTTCAGTCTATAGGGAGTCTGGAGGAAGAGGACATGTGAAGAAAACTACAGCAAAAATGTAAGGACTATTTAAAAATGTAAAGAGTTTGAAACAGATTCTCAATATTAACTTTGGAACTGCTACCAAGATATGTTTTAATGCAAAGGTGAGATATAAAATATTAGTGCTATAAAACATATGAATTTTAAATAGACTGGAAAATTAACAGCTCATTTAATGTATAATAATGCTAAAAGAAACAGTTACTCATCTCCTCTGGGAGTGTATCATTGTCCAAAGTTATTGCCTTTTATAGACAATGCAATCTAGTATAAAAGCTCTGTCCTCTCTGCCTGGTGTTTTATGTTTGGCGAGTAATACTGCAGGGAATTCCAACACAGAATCACTTGACTTGGGCACACTGAAAGATGTTTCTTTAAAAACTTCTGAAAAGAAGTAGTACATAATCTGCCTTTATCATTAATGTGCCCACTATTCAGCATGAATGACTAACCCCCCCCTATAACCTAAAGGTCTACAGGAGAGTTAAGTAACTGCTGCAACACAAAGGATGGGTTGAGCCTTGTAGGAAATGAAAGCAAACTTATAAAATTTAATTTAATTTAATCACTATCAGCTATTCTTCAGTGCCTGCCCCTGGGTTACATCTAGTCAGGAAATCACATCATCATGTTATTCACAGGAGTCTGAAAACATGAATAACTCTCATCAGTGATCCTAATTATTCCTACAGGAACTAGAGGTCAGTTACTAAGTAGAAAGTGTTGATAAAAGAAGCATTAGTTTCTGGCAGAACACACTTTACTAGCATTCAGCAGATAATGTACAACTACTTACACTCCACTGTAATATGATGGTATAAATAAAATCTTTTTCTTAAGATTAATAATAGGAATCATTCATTTCTATGGTGGGTTTAATCCTGAAGCTTTCCAGAGTGTTTTATGTATTCTTCTACTAGATTTAGAGATTATAAATCTGATCCAATGACCTCTGATGGATTTTTTTTGCTGTGGTCACCAAATTAGTCCTTATTGCAGGAGTTAATAAATAAACTGGTGACATATCTATATCTCTGTAGAGGAATGCAGAATTCCTCATAAGGGCTCTTACAGCAACATTATCCACTGGCAGAGGACAAGAAATTAAAAAAAACTGCCTTGCATTGAAGTTATCAATGGTATATATTTAAAGCAGGCAAAATATTACTACAACAGCTGGAACGTACCCCTGGCAACTGTCTTTATGGAATGACCAAAGGACTTTTTCAAGTCACTACTGTTAACCCAGTGTTGTATGCCATGAGGAAACACTACTGCCTTCTTAATACCATGTCAAAGCTTCAGCCTTCCATTATCCTGGGTTCCAGGATGGGTTCTTATCACAGTTAAGTAAGCAAATATCATTTTTTTCCTAGTCTGTTTCTCATAAGATGATTTAGTAGTTGAGGTTCTGCAATGTTGTTTGTGAAATCAGGCCTGAGGTAATTTCATTATTGAAGGTTTTGCCCCATTCAAACAGTGAAGCTGGTTGTTAAACATTTGAAACAGAAATTATTATTGCAATACATTACATGGACTGTTCTGATTGGGGTTTTTCATATTTTCTTTTCTGATATGAATATATTCAATATAGATGCTACTTCTAAAATCTTCTGCATTGCTTAAACTTATGGAACAGATCCTAAGAAGCATGTAGGGGCCTCAGGCTAGACACATTCAGGAAAAATTGAAGAAAAACTCCAACTATACTGCTGAGGCACCTCAGAAGTAAAAAAATTCTGTAGGCTCATAAACTTAAATCCTTAGGTACCCCTTTACATTTGCTATGTTTCATGAGCTGACCACCGAGGCACTTTAGGCCACCTGGAAACAAAACACTAGAAATCTTTGGGTTTAAGTCCCTTTAACAGTTAAATATGTTGGACATTATCAGAGCACATCCAATCTTTTGAGCTGTTCTCAAGTAATCTTAAAACACTGGTAAAAGCCCTGGCCTCAGAAATGGGACCAGTAGATTCTAAGACCTGTCAGTCTGAAACAGTTTAGGACTATTGACCTTATCATCAACTAAAAAAACCCAGTCACTGTGGTATGGGGTTTCTGAGTAAGTGTGTTGTTAGAGTCTGTCCTGCAAGCAGAAATGGAAGATCTGGGGATCCATCAAGGTAGACACAACAGGTACCAGATCCCTAATCTAATTACTGAGTTGTTCAACTGATAAAGTGATCATCCTGATCCCTTGAGTAACTTCACATCAATACTGCAAGCAAGGTGCGTGTGTGACCACTGGAAAATGTGGAAATCAAAGTCCCATAAGGGAAAGTAGCTGGATTAAGCAAACTATGAGAAGAGTACGCAAGAACATTAGGTACTTCATAAGTAGGACTCATCTTCCCCCATATACATTTTCCTGCTCTTGTTTTTAAATAGATTAGCAGTCCTCCTTTAATGTAGGATCTCTTCTCAGCCTGCTGGGTGTTCCTCTCACAGGGTCTTCCAGTAAAAATAGTCAGATGGAGTACTGCTGACTTTAGGTTTTGCCACAGCTGCCAAGACAAGTACTCTGAAGCCACTAATGCTGTTCAGTTCGGCTCAACTAAATAATCATACCGTAGCTAAGTACTCATCATATTAAAATTGTTTTCATTAAAATGTGTATATAAGTCATTAAAAAAATCTGGGTTTAGATCTTTTTCTTTCATAGCTAGCATCAAGAAAACAGTCACCTTGTGCTACACTTAAATACCACAAAATTCACTTATATTTCAGAAAACCATGTAATACTTATGACCACATATGAATGCATGCGAAACTCATAGAGCATATAATGTCTGAACAGCATAAACATTGATTATTCTTCCAAAAGCAGGATCTTGCATGACCTGAATCCCTTCAAGACAACCTTTTACTCACTTACTGTGATAAGAGATAACCTGCAGTTTGAAGAGCTTTTTACATGGATCAGGAAAGAGAAGAGCAGATCCCAAGAGGAATTTGTGATGAGTTGGCTGGGATGATATAACCCCAGTCTGTGAGTAGCTTTACTCTCTCATCTAGTTTTAATTTTCATCTCTTTGCTGACAATCCTGTAAGCACTCTCAATTTCAGACTTTTATCTTTCTTACTCCTCTCAGTAACATTCCCTTTCATGTGTCTCAGCATCATCCTATTTTGAATAGGATAAGAATGTTTATAGTCTTCTCCTACCATTCTGCATTTTAGCTAATAGTTTTTAGCTTTTATCTACACTAGCAAATCATCAAATTCAGGTCTTTTCATAAATCCAAATTATTACCAATATTTCTTACCTTTCTCTAAAAGTTTGTTGCTTTCTTGCTGTCCTGATAATGCAATATTTTTTCCCAAGCTGTGAGCTGTACCATCTAAATCAACAACCATTGCAACCTCTACTTGGTCCTCTAACAAACGAAACAGATTCTCCATCTCTCCCCAGAATTCCTTGTTGCAGGAAAAGAATTCGGGGCAGAGAATGCAAGAATTCCCTGGCTACACATTTTAGCACACAGTCATTAATATGGCACAGGCCATAATCCTATTTGAATAAAATGCAATATATTCCTCCCATTAAATACCCAGTCAGGGGAAAATTATTTGAGAACACTGACCATTGAAATAAGGATAAATTTAAGGGGGGTTTACAGACACTCTCTTAACGGATATGCTGTTATCCCTCATTTCAAAAACTTAAGATATTATATGGGGATCTATTCATTGATTTGAAAAGAAGAAGTGCATTAGTTTTTGGAGAATGTCTAAAATTAAACAAAGCCTGTGCTTTCAGAAAGATCTTATAATCCAATTTACTGTAACCTTGTACAGCAACTGCAAAAGAGATATTGACTGACTCAGATGGTTCAGCTTTCTGTTCATCTTCCTGGTAAGGTTAACACATAAAAACTAAGGGACTCTGGGTGAGCACGTCAGTGGGTATGAATCAGTATCATACCTTAGGCCAATGGCAAACATGGCCATGTTTCCTCGATATTACTCCTGCAGATGTAGGCTTTGGGCCTGTGATTGCTTTGAATTGGCAGACAAAAGCAGATATTGGGAGGACTGAATTGTGTGATGAATTTAGGTTTCTCCCTAGTGAATGGGATTTTTTTCTGCTTTTTTCAAGCTGAGAAACATTCCTGCATATCTGCATATTTTTCCTTTTTTTTTTTTTCCATCTGCTGCTGTATTAAAAGCAGTTTGCCAGGGACTGGTTCTGATGCTATGCAGCCCTGTGAATTCCGAGTTGTTTAATAGGTACTTGAGCCTGAGATAGACTGTTCATGCAAGGGTGTGCAAAACTGAGTTTCTACATTGAACAGCACCACACTATTGCTCTTGCATGAGAAAGCCATATTGCCAATGGCTGTGACAGCTCAGATGAGCCCCTCGTGAGATAGTTTCTATCTGTTGTGGAAGCAGAGTGGCCCAGGAGACTCTGTGAGAGCCAAGCTGCAAGCAACTGCTTGAGCCACTGCTGGCCTGGACTAAGTACTAAGTTGCCATGAGAGGTGACAGTCTACATCTGCTTTTGCTGTGAAGCAACAGCTCTGACTGAGCTAGAAACTCATCAAGAAATAAAGCCTCAATCCAGAATATGCCTTATGACAATAAAGTCTTAATCCAGAATACGCCTTTTGACATTCCCATGGAGGCATGCAGAAGTTTAGAACTTAAAATGAATCTGAATTCACACAAACTCACTTCTGAGGAGCTATGGAGGAGTTAGCAGTGAGGGCATTATCCTCCCTGAGCATATTCTATCTCCTGTCACAGCTCTTATTTGGTACAGAACATTGCATATGAGTAGTACAATCAAAGCCATCTTTATAAAAGCAAAAGCTATAATTGTCCTGTAAAGGGCAGTTCCTATGGGTCAGTATGGACCCTTAACCTTCAAGCAGCTGTGCCTGTGGCTCTCAGTGTGTTGCTGGAGAACCTGGATAAAAACATGTGACTAAGACACAGAAGAATCAAGAGAATGATTCCAAGAGAAAGGAAATGCAAACAAGGACAAGCTGGGAGACTACAACTAGATGAAGGAAACAAGCTTGCTGATATGAGGACTGCATGTGGAAGCCATAGAGAGAACTAGGGGTCTCTTCTGTATGTCTCTTTAAAATAGTATTCAGAATAACGCTTAACATAATCTGCTACATAATCTCCTTTATTGCTCCAGTAAAGGTTGGAATTTGTGTATACATGCTGAACATACATGGAAACAGGCAGGAAAAATAAACATAAATTAATAATTGCATAGTGCAATATACATGACAAAGTACTCAGAGGCTCATTAAGAATGGAACATGTGCAAAAATAAACTATAGCAGAACTCAAATAAAATGGACCTGGAGTGGTCTTGCAATGTAATATTAACAGATATGGTTAAACAAACATGTGACAAAGTAATAGTAAACACATGCATTCAACTACTGTGGAATTTAGGACCGGCCTCTCAGGCCCAGAAATTACAGTTTCACATAGTTATCTTTTTTAGGAGAAGCTAATGCCAAGTTACTGGCAAAATGTTTTCTTTAGTAACTAAATATTGTCCTGGAAGAGCTGGTCATTGCAAATCACTCACAAAAAATGTTTATTCTTCTTTGCAAGTGATGCAAATCAACATTTTTTTCTCATTAACTATAAAAGCATTTGTCACTGCCACAAAAATGAGACCAAACACATCTCTAAAACACAAGAGGTGCATATGTACTAGCTGCAGAACTGAAAAAAAGAAGAGAGAACACATAACTTAGACCTTAAAAGACAATTTTTGCATTTTTTACAACAAATGAGCAAATTTACTGGAATCTGACCAAATATACTCTCTTTTGAAAACTCATACAGGCATACACTGGCATATCTCCATAGTAGATTCATTGCTTAGCCCACATGTGTCACACAGGATCCATCTTCCTCTGACTGCTGCCAGAAGGTGCAGTTTCACACCAAGCAGGTATGCACCTCCTGCAGTTCCCACCTCTCACATCTCCTTACCATTACACACCACCAATATTGATATATTTATTTAGATTTTACAAGCCTTTATGCACTGAGGGTGGCATTTAGAGGGTCCTTGCAACCTCTGGCTGCCAGGGCTCCTCTCACAGAGCTGCTTCTCTGCCCTATCAGCTCACATTCAGTGTGTGCTAAGAGAAGTAACATACATGCAAAGCCTCTCATCACGCATCCTCCATTGCACCTTACTGCAAGACTTATCATGGCACAGCAAATACAGGGCATGTATTTTCTATTTTGCTGCTTTTATTGTAATCTGGAGAAATCAAAATATTCTTCTCAAAAATGAGAAAAAAGAATTAAAGTATTTCTCCGCACTTACTACTCATGCGATTCAGCATCTGTGTGCACACTGCTGAGCTCCCAGGTATGGGTACACACCTCAATTGCATCTCCTTTCCATGTCATGATGAAACCTAGCACATGCTCTTACCCCTCAACCACATGTCTACTGTTGTGTTAGCAAAGCCTCCTGTTATTTCAGGAATTTACAGCCTGTCGATAAACATTTTAGGTTTAAGAGTTCAAAGACCTAGGACAGAAGATGGCAATGGAGAGCAGCATGGATTTCTATGCACAAATGTTGATGGGAGCAGTTGAATAAAAACGTTAGGGCATAATACTGCTTCCACAGAAGTCACTGTAAAACTGCCAACCATTTCATTGTGACAAAGTTCAGCTCCAGGTCTAAATTAATTTCTGCTTGAGTGTTTGGAAGTCTCTTTTTTTCATTGCAAATCTCTGCACAAGAAATACAAGCTATATTTGGCTTAAAATTCAAGGGGCATATTATTGCTAAACAATGCAGCCAATCTGAATTGAGGCTTGGTATGCTTTGTTAAATCAAGAAGAGGAAGTTAACCTATGAAGTTTATAAATCAGCTTTTAGCCCTGATGACAAATTGGTTTTGTAATTGTTTGGGTTATTTTATTTTTAGCCACATTTTAAAAGTGCTCTTCTCAGTGCGAACGCATCTCTCCCATAAACATGAATATCATACACAATTATAAGAAAAGACTTAATGATGGAGAAAGTTTGATCTGTAGCTGCATTACGCCATAAGCTAAAGTAGGGCCAAAGAAGATAGCGTAGTCTGTTGGATTCATATTATATCATATACTAAGCACATGCTAGGTAGTAGGTAGCATAAGAGACTCAGAATAAAGTAATTAGATGGAATTTTAGGCCAGGGCAGTTTTGACTGAAAGTGACCAAATTTCAGACATCTATTGGCCATTTAGTGTATAAAGAAACAGTGGTTTTAGTCCTGTTTTTACAAACTGCTACACCTACTTAAAAAAAATAATAAAGAGAAAGATTGTACTATATGGATTATTTAAATAACTCCTAGGAGCCAGATAATGTAAAAATCCATTATCAAAACAAGCTCACCAAAAAGAGATGGAATATTTTAGCAAGAAAGAGATGTAAAGTTATCAAGTTTTCTTTTCTCTCAAACAAACTAGAATATACCTAATAAAACTCCTGGCACCTTTTCAGGATAAGATTAAACAAAAATGGTACATTTGAATTCTGTGGAAAACAAAATGGCATAAAATCACAGATGTAAAACCTAGCAGGGAAGTTTTGCATTTCGGATGCACCAATCATAAAACACAATATACATTACTAAAATGTTTATCAATCATTCATATTAGAAAATGAAGTGAGCAATGATTTATGCATGTGAGACTTGCACAAGAGCAACACTTGCTCCTTAGAGCCAGACATCAGACCAGCACTCAAGAGAGCACAATATTGGGAGATCAGGTTCATATATGCACAACCACTCTGCCCTGTGGACTACAGCAACCTGGTCATTTGTGGATCAGCTCATAGACTAGTTTGATGAACAGAGTATTTGTTAAATGTCCATCATATTAAGATGAGTATTGAAAACTTCCTGGCCCTGTGTGATTCAGAATGTCTTTAGAAAGAAGATACTACCAATGTAGATAAATGCAAACCTCTGAGCGTCTGGTTACAGGAAGTGATAAATACATGCACAATTCATGTCATGCCTATAAGACTGTGAATACTGTGGGATTTGCACAGGCAAAACATGGAATTTAATGAACAGAGTGGTATCAAAGTCTTACATGCTACAAACAGGACTAGCATCCTGCTACTTTGAAATGAAGGCTTAGAAACAAAATACTCAAGGCCATTTTTCACTTTTGCTTCTGAATTTTTTGTCTTCCTTCTTTCTCTCTTTGTAACAGATCTCATGAGATCACCCTTCTGCAAGTGAATCCATGCGAATTCCTGGCAAACTTTAATATAGGAGAGCTACCATAATTTCATGCCTCTTCAAACACACAGTGAGAGCAATCAAGGGAAAAAGAAATTAAAAACTAATTCTGCTATTTATTCTCTTCATTTATTTTATCAGCCATCCCACTGTCACACTGAATAATAATCATCAGGACTTGATACACACACTTAGCATAGGGCAGACATCTTTGTAGGATTCCAGAGAAAACTGCAAACCCAAGGCAAATACTGAAGGAAAGACTGGATTAATTATGGCAAACACGATGCCAGTATTAGCATTTCCGTTCACTCAGCTATCCAGGCAGGCTAAGTATGAAGCAAGTTTTCCATGTTAATACACGGGGAAAAGAAAGGCTTCAGAGCAGTTTACTACCACAGACAGCTTCTGGTATGAGGAAGGTAAAGTAGACAGCATGTCTACAATGAGGTATGAGATTACAGCAGAAGCATTGTGACAGACTACAGATAATTGTTGCTTATAATGTCTGGCTGCAATTATACGATTCTGTGCCATTTCACATTTAGTCAGTGTTGGAATGAAGAGGCTATGATGACTATTTAGAGGAATCCCATTTAAGCCTCAGTCACTTTGTGGGGTTGAATCGGAATGCCTCAGACAAAACTCAAGATCAAAGGAAACCCATTATTTAGTTTAGATTTGAGATTCATTCTTGCTGAGGAAGCCACCCAAGCAATTTTAGCTTTAAAGAATCTTGAAAGCCTGAAGGGTTACATTTGTTTTGCCTTTTTATTAAATCAGTTCTGAAAAAGATGAATTCAGGGTGGGTTAGAAATGACTGTACAGAAACTTGGGTGTTGAGTGGTGCCTGGATGTGCATTTAAACCACAGCTGTAATTTGTGTGAAGCATATCCTTAAGAAAGGCAGTTGCTCTCCTGCATCTCATGCTAAAGCAGCACAGCTGGCTCCAGAAAGATCATTTAGTTTAGTGCAACAGCAGAACTGCAAGTGGACAAAGCAGAATGGAATGAAATTTCCCCAGCCCTGCAGGGCTAGGATTACAAAGGTCCCTTAAGACACAAAAAGGCATTCGCTGAGACTTCAATAAGTGCCCAGTTTCTCTAACTCCTTATAAAATGAAAATCACACAATAAGAAGCTCTTAAAAACCTCTCTAGATATCTTGAAAACCTCTCTAGATATCTTGAAAACCTCTCTAGATATCTTGCTGCCTTTATGCCACTGTCTAACCATCTTCACAAAACTTTCTCTTACAAACTTTGCTCCTATAAAGGGGTATGATTTTCTGCCGTGCCTTTGTATGATTTTCTGTTCAGAAACACCTTTTAGGAAATTGACTTAGGCCAGAGATTGTCTGAAGTGAATTTCTTCTCCTCTGCACCAAAAGGGAGCAGATTATTATTTACTGTGCCTCTGAGTGCCATATTTCCATGAATAGTTCTACAAAAGCAGACCTGTATATGTGATTTAGGAGCTTTGTTTTCATCAGATGCCAAGGCTGACTTAGAATGAAATACCAAAAAAGAAACAGCCTGATCTAGTGAAGCTTCAGATATCAGAGACATACCTTATTTCCTGACACTTCAGCCATCAGCTCCTCAGCATTATGTGTATGTAATATATCTATGATAGAAATGTTTACTAATAGCAGGGAAAAAAAAAATAAAGGCG
>JAVHNF010013978.1:4614-24828 GCA_034783455.1 Micropsitta finschii
ATATCTAAAAAAACCTCAAAACCTACTCAGGGTATGAAGATGTTCTGACATGTTCTGCTGTAAAGGGACTGTCAAAATCTGTTCTTGACTATTGTTTCACTTTTTGATAAGAAAATGAGACTAATGGCTGAGTCTGTGCTTCTTGGGACTTTTCTATCCTTTTTAAAATTGAGGTAGAACTGAGAAGTGTGCCTTTGAAACACTTGAGAAGTGATGTTGCTTTGGAGCCTGGATTTTAACCCTTTCATCTTTTCTGGTAACACCATTTGAAATACTAGACTTGCTTGTGCAGTTCTCTGCCTCTTTCCTTGCACAACACAACAGCACATCTGTTCACCCAGCTTTGTAGACTGTTTTCAGAGATTTGGGTTGTGCTAACTAGCAGTGAAGTGTACTGGGGTGTATAATGCTTGTCTGCTTTAAATGATGTCCCATGTCAGCAAATCTGCAATGGAGAAACAGTGTTTATTCAGTTGGCCATTTCCATTATTGAACTGTAGTACCTTCTAGCTTGAATTTGGAATCTAGCTTGAATCTAGCATTTGGAAGTAAGTGTAAATGCAGAGGGTGGTGTCTGCTTTATCAGCAGTGACACACACATCTGTCCTACCCTATCTACTGAAACATGAGAAATGAGAGTGGTTAAAAATTACTCTAATTTGAATCTTATGACTTGATATATTTGTCCTTGGACACATGCCATCACAGTCTGCTAAGCTGAAGGGCCATTGACAATTTTAGGGTCCAGTTCCTCATAAAGCTCAAGCCTTAGGAATGGATGATTTACATCACTGGAACGTGAGAAATCTCAGCTTTCCAATAATAACAAGGTATTTGTTTTGAATTGTGGCAGTTTGAGATATTAGGCTTTAAAACTGTGCTCTGGTTTACCAATGTGCACTTACTCAGACTCAATTTCTGGCGTGAACTTAGCACACCCTTCTCAAAGACTGCTCTCTGTTATCAACCCCCATGGTTATACACTATAGAAGCCTGAAACTACTGTAGAAGGTAATAGCTACCCTTAGTAGTTTTAAGGAAGCTGCTGATGTAATGTTGTGGAGGAATCTTTGTTACTGAAGAAGGAAACTATAGAAGGTAGCAGTCACAGTGAATTGAGTTTAGTAGATTTTGTCATCACCCAGGCTCAGAGATATGCAAAACTAGTGCAAGCAGTTGTAGGGTTAGTAAATTCTGGACAGGAAATATTATAACTTGAAGTCAAGAGCTGAGAAATAAGGGATGTTATTAAGGAACTTATGATGAATTTACATGAGATGTAACTTAATTTATTGAACTGTTTGATATCAAAGTGGACTTGCTGGCCATGGCTTCTATTGGGTTTCTGTAAGAGTTTATTAGAGGCTGCTGATGTTGTTACTGTTGCAACAGCCCTCATTGTATTAGAAAGAGTGAACAGACATAATAAGCAATGCTCTCTGCCACAAACAACTTACAATTGCTATTATTAGCTGTTCAAAACAGTTCTTTGTGTAGTGGAAAGAAAAAAGGAGGAGGAAGGCAGCTCTTTGAGGAACAGGACTACTGGAGAGAAGTACAATGAACAACCCCGAGAGACAACCTTGAGCCATCTCCATTTTCACTGAGCTGGGGGGTTTATACAAGTGTGAAACTTTCCCTAACTCGGCACTTACTGTCCACTCATGCGTCTGACCCTTTGTCCAAGCTGAGCTGAAGTTAAATGCCTTCCACATGTGGGAAAAGTTAAAACCTGGGCATTCTTCCAGGTAGTGAAATCTTTCTCTGTATGATGTAACTTACTGTGTGGGATGGGCAGGGTGGGGAGGAGGAGTCAGCCTGGTGAGAGAACTGCCTGACAAGAGATGCCTCTTGATCCAGAAGAAAGTGTTTGGGCATTGAAAGAAGGAATATAATATGGAGTCTTCTTCCATTTCTGCCAAAAGGTCAAAGTTTGAACAACTTAGTGTCTCCTTTTAACATTGATTGGAATGAAATACATGACTTTATAACTAAACGTGGCCTTAATGTAATGTTTGACTGGATTTCTATAGGCATCATTAATCTGTGTCCTATATACTGCACATCCTGTTGCTGACAAAACACCATCAACAGAAAAAAAACCCCCTATATCTTCAGTGAGTATATCTGCATGTAAACTTTATAAAATGCTAGTTAATATAAATGATATTCCATAAAGTGCCCTTCACAAACAAAGGTCAGGTTTTGCTACTCAGGGGTCAATGAGAATAACTTTCCATTTCTGTTTTTGTTTGGCTTATGCATGAGTCAGTCATCAAAGATAAATTCATCTTGAGTTGCTCTTGTTGCAAGAAATGTCTCCAAATTCACATCCTTAATTGTCTTGCCACTGTAGTTTCAATTAAACTAAGGTGGGATGGTGCCAAGTTTTCAAAACCTCCAACTAGAGAGTGCCTGTATGCGAATAGCCTCTGGCATTTTGTATTCTTTGAGTAGCGGAGAACAAGGTTGCCAAGTTTGCATTCAGTCATCCATTACATATTAGCCTACTGGAGGTCCATTCTTCCCTAGCAATAGGGGAGCTCTGCTTCCTACTTAGAAAGATTACTCACACAGAAAGCTCTTTCCTCATAAGCAGAATCGCTCAGGGAAGAGAAAGGAAGCTTTCTTCAGTTCACAGAAGTGCTCGGTTTCCAAACTCTCCACAAAAATGATATTGTTTCATGCCTAGAAAACATATTCTTTTTAGTAATTGAGTTGAAAGTGCAGGATGGTGGAACAGAAATCTTTAATACAGATTTTAAAAACAATTGCTTGAATCATAGGCACAACAAAGGGTTCTTGTAGTAGTCTGCCTCATCCCCATGCCAGGCTGCAGCATTGACTATATGTGTATAGATGTTGGCTGAAATTGGTGCCTGGGGAAATTCCACTGTAATGATTTTGCTTCAACTGCCTACTTGAGCGTTTGCCTGTGCCTTATCCTCAGATGCAACAGAACATGATAAACTCAGAAATCTAAAATTACAAAAGCTAATTTTCTTATGGGATTAAGATATTAACCATCGTTTAATGTAAACTGTCTTGATTCTTCTTTAATTTTATGCTTTTTTATACCATTTAGTCAGCACAAAGCTAAAAAGGGGCATAAATATCTTCTTCAGAGTATATATAAAAGTTAAATCGAGATCATTTCCCTGCTGGCCCATCAGAACAGGCTGAACTGAACAGTTATTTCCACCATTAAAGAACTCCTGATAAGAAGGGATTTAAAAAAAAAAAAAAAAAAGGAGAGAGAGATTTATTTCCAGTAAAGGAGTTTTCACTTTTCATTCCCAAGAAGTCAAAAGAACTGAAAACACATTTTTGTCCATCAGTTTCAGGCTTGCCTTAAAGACAGGATGCAGAGCAAGCAGGTAAGTGCCAATTGCAAGCTCAATGCTCTTGTGACTGTGGTTTTCTGCCTCTTAGGTTTGATGAAAAGCCTTTAGTCAGGCAGGAAAGTTTCACTTTCAGTATGTGTTGTACATTTCAGTGCAAGTCCTTAGTGGTTATCCCCATTCTTGGCCTGGCATTAGCTCATTTAGTCAGAAGTCAGTTTGTTAGGGTTTCAAAAGGAGCTCAGTGTCCACTTTGCACTGGTTCTTTGTTTTCACTGGTCCTTTTGGAAAGCCAGCTTCTTTTGGATATGCTGAATCCTCCTAAATAGTTTCCCTGTGCTGTGTGACAAAGGTCTATGCCAAGAAAGATATAAAGGTAGCTTAAGATGTGTAGGCAATCCATTTCTCTTAGTGAGACACAGTGTAATGCATATTTTTCCTTTACTTGTGGCTTGCACTTCCCTTCTGCATTGCTTGTACCACAGTAATTCACATCTGACTCAGAATGAATGCTGCGTGCTGCAGCCTACAAGTCAAAAGAGAACAGGATGCATATTAAAGGAAAGGTCTCAGATCATTTTTCTTCCTGAATTATTTTGGCAATGTAAATAGCTTCCAGGAAAAAATGCTGGCATTTCCCTTGGTGAGCACCCCTTATAAATGTCCTATCTATTTTTCCAGTTTGGTGGCCAAGTGCAATGTTTATAGGAGGATATACCATCTACAAGCCAGGGGATTTATATTTCCACTGCCAAGTGTTAATTATGATGTACACTTATACACTTTATGGGTTAGCAAGTCAGTCGCAGGGATCCAGCACTACCAGTGCTGCAGTTCCATGTTTGATGGAAAGAGTACAGGACCCAGAGACAGCACTATTCTCAAATGCATTAACACGGTTTGTACTTTGTCATTCCCAGGTGGTTATTTCATACACTGTTTGTCTGCCTTAGTAGTACTACACTGGGGTTTGTCAGGATTGCTGGTAGAAGTAAGGACATACAATTTACTACCAGCCAGCCGTGTGTCCCCTTGTCCATGCTTTCTCCAACACTGGTCTGTAGGCTCTTGCATCTCAAGGTTCTCAGAGCCACTGCCCCATCTGTGCCAGCAGAAGCCCCATGCTTCTTGTATTTTGATACCATGTCAGCACTGAGAAAGGTGACTTTGGACACAGAGTTCATTTGCTTTGGTTTGGATCCCTCTAGATTTGTAGGGGATTACATTTTCACATTACTAATCATCCCTCTGGCACTATTCAAATGGGTGAAGTCTCCTCTGTAAGAACAAGGAATCGATCCTGAATTAATACAGTGCTTTCAAGGTTGTGGCCTGACTCTCTTGTACTGTTTATGTTGCTCAGAACATGTGCAGGAACCCTTAAACAATGTTTGTTTCTGTGTGTATACATAAACTTCACACTTGATTTCTTTAACAGAAGTATGCCCTATAAATCCTATAATCCTATGAATTTACCCTACTACATTGGCTAAACGAGGCCTTAGTGTAAATAAAAATTGAGTCTATATAGTCTAACTTCAGTGGTTTCACATGGGCAAAGAGCTTTTTCTCCTAACATGAGCAATTATTTCACTTTGATACAGGGTGTTGAAAATGCATATAGTAGAGCTGCTTGATGTTGTCTTAATTATATAGCGGAGAAATTCCTTTTTGTAGAGGATGCCTTGTCCAGTTCCAATTTGCTTTGTGCTCATATAGGTCAGGAGTACTGCTCATGGAGTAACACGAGGATAAAACCAGACTGGCAGAGAGGAAATTAGAATCCACTGAGCACTTTTCATGCATGGAGCAGCACTTCATTGTCTGCATTATTCCCTGTCCACTCCAGCTTGCATTTCTGAGGGGATGGTTTCTCCTATGTAGACTGCAAAGGCTGCCAGCCAAATTCTCATGTGACACAATTGCATTGATTTCGCTGGAGATCTGTTGTTGGATAATTGAGCTCCACATCCCTTCTTGTATTCCACAGCTCAAATTGCTGCCAGCTAAGACTTTAGCTCAGACAGGTCTCAAGTCACTGTGGGTTAAGAGAAGGAGGTCAGAACGCTGTTGGTGGAGGTCTCTCAAGTCTCCCATTAGTGTAACAGTGCCCAATTTGTTGACATTTGAAGCAGCAGTGCAGATTTTTGTCCGAGTTCAGTCACCATCACAACTAATCACTTGCTCAGGGCTATGTATATGCCTGTATTTTCCATTCCATTACATAAATGCTTCTGCTTTACATCAGAGCACTGAGAAATACTTTTTAGGAAGACTCTTCTCTCTTTTTTCACATGCCTTGCACTCAATTTGTTTCATATTTTGTGAATCTAATTTATCTTTTCCTTTGTCTTGCCAAGCTGTGGTTGATTTCACTCCATCTTCACTCTTCATTAGGTATATTGTTCTACTATGAGTTTGCTACCCTACTCTAGGTTGCCAAAGATGCATACTGATGCTACCACATCTGACAGAACTAGGCCAAGTACATCTCTAGCCTGGGGGCTATTACTGGAAGTCAGATTTCAAGGAACTCCTGTGGTATGGGGAGCTGGAAGAATGTGCACATTCCAGCACACTCCCAATGCTAGTACCAAGGACAGAGGAGCTCTGGAGGGGAGGAAAAGCCACCCAAGTAAACTAAGAGTTGTCTTAAAAACAGAGAATTGCCTGGTGAAGGGTTACCCCTGTGCTTCCCCAGGTTCTTTTAGGATGATGACCAAAGGCTGCTAATGACAGGAGGCAAGTAATAATATTTCTGGTTGTCAAGAATAGCACAGACTTTTATGCCTGAGTTCTGAGATGTTTTTAGAGATGTTGTTTTCAGTGCTTGAATAGATACGTAGTTAAATGAAATTAAAATTACAGACCATGTGTAAATAGCCACAGTGAGTTCTGAAAGCATCCTGCTGACCAACATAATCTGTAGCAATTCATGCTACTTAAATACTGTTATTCCAGATGAATATACATGTAAATTATTTGTGCTCTTAGTTGCAGCAAAGTCATTAAAAGAGAAGAATTCTACATCACTTTTCTCTGTATGTGACTTCCACTCAGCTAAAATAACTTTAAATATGGAAAAATGTGATGCTGGATGTATGGTTTTGGCTCACCTCTTCCTTCTGACCTTCAGGAGGAAATGTGAAAAACAGCTTCATGAGAGATGCTGTACCAATGTAGCCTCAGTGTGTTTAGCCTGTTCACTTGTACACTATGTATTTGTTTAATATGTCAGTGGTTCATGATTCTTTAAATGCAAAGATCGTATTTTCTACTGCATAGTTTTCACCAATATTTTTGTTAAACTTATTGATTTGGCATCTGCCTTTTTGTAGCAGATCACCTATTCGCCTATCTATATTGTATTTACTAAGAGTGTTGATGATTCTTTTCTTACATCTCATTATCTGTAGAATAGCTGGTGTTTGTGAATCAGCTGTGAATTTTAAAGACAAATGAGACTAAGCTCCTATTTCCAGAACTGGCTGCTGCTTTGTTCTCAGAAACTCTTCTTCAGCATGAAAGGAGTGGGAAGTAAATTCAGAACTCCTGAATTTCTGCTCTTCCCATCTCAGCACAAACCCATCTAGGACTTTATGAAATAAGCTTTGGAAAACCTATAGGTGGTTTTGGAAGACGCACTGTGGTGAAGGGTCTGGAAATGAAGCAAAGCTTGCTTTGTGGCTTGAACGTAAGTTGTTGTGATTCAAGCAAAAAAACACCCAAACCTCATAGTTTGAAACTGCATCAGCAAATCCCTCAGACTAATTCAAAGTGAAGTCTCCAGTGTCTACCCAGAAAATAATGAGCTCCTGACAAAGTGTAACTTGGCAAAGAAACTTTCCAAAGACAAGTTTAGAAAACTGTAGCTCCTTTCCAGCTATAGAAGCTCTGTAGAGCTTTTCCAGTCTTTGCTATGAGGAGGAAAAAGCCAAGAGACCAGGCGAATGCTTTTGCTATTAGGAAAGGCTTCATTAAAAGGGACAGTATGTACATAGGAGGCAAGAATGATTTCTGCTGAGAGATTATGTGCAAAAGTTTCTTTTGCTGTGAAAGGGGATTTTTATACTGGAGAAGGCACTGATCTAGGTTTCAGTGTCTGTGGTAGCTCTGCTATGGACTTGATTCAATTCTGAATTTAATAGTCCAAAGCTCTTCATGTGTCTTCAGAGACTAATGGGTAAAATTCACTTCTGAGCTGTAAATGTGAACAGGGGTTTTGGTGGGAAACTAAGCAAAAGGGAAGTGTGAACCCTTCTGCTTTCCATGGAGTCCTTCTGAGACGACCCATTTCTATAGTCCAGCTTCTGGTTTTAGAACATGATAGTTGTTCTGAATCCGTTGTCTTTGTTGCTGTTCACACCACTTCTGTCCTGCTGTTTCTAATCCAGAGTTTCTGTCTAGACCATATCTACTAGTGGCTTTTTTCTTACAGCTCTGAAAGCTACAGTAAGAACAGAGGTTGCTTTGCAGATGGGAGTTAAAAAAGCGCTTAGCAGATGCATAGCCCTCTTTTTTTCTCTCAAGTCTGTAGTAAATTGCTCTACTTGGCTGGTTGCTGTGCACCCTGCCATTACTCTGAATGCAGCTCAAAAGCACCCCACTGACCTGCTTGTTTCATTTCTTTTTTATGAGTTCCCATTTCCAGAAACTTATGATCAAGTGTCAGAGCTCTTAAAAAAAACCAAGTTCCAAGGACAGCTTGAATCCCCTGTTCAATTGTGCCCCATCTCAGGCACTGGGAGCTGGACCAGATAGGGCTGGTGCTAGATCTTCCATAGTTACCTCTTCTAATTCTGTTTCTCTTTCCTACTTTATATGTAACACATTTGAATAAGGTGCCCCATAAAATAATTAGCTTGTTTTTTGTAGCTCCTATAACACCATCTGTAATTTGAGCTGGACGTAGTATTCTTCTTTACATCCTGTCTGAAAGCATGAATCATTTCAACTGTATAACAGCAGAAGACTTTGCTACACAACAGTGGATACAGCTCATCATGAAGGAAGACTGTGTGTATGAATGATCCCTCTGAGTTCATAAAATGTCTGGAGACTGTTAGAGATGAAAGGGCATTCTGTAGATAGAAGACCATTAGCTGCACCCAGGAATTCTGTTTCAGTTGCAATTTTTTCTCCAATTTTCTGGTGTGTTTCTCTGTGGGTTTTGTTAACCTTATCATTTATTTCCATGGATTCATCTCCATATTCTGGTGACTGGCTTGGCTGTGCTTTGGTTTCAGAATAAGTCTCCAATTTTCTAGCGTTACCCTAGCATTTCAAGCAGTCCTGTAGCTATCTGCATATTTGCTGCACAGCTCTGGTCAGACTTTCTTCTGCAGTGCAAAAAACATTTCCCTGCTGGTGTTTCTTTCTCCCTTACATTGCAGGAGATACCACTTCAGTTCTTTGCTTTTTACTTACGTATTTTCTAGAAATTTTCTAGCACTCTTCAGGAAGACATTTAATCATAGAAACGAGGGTTTGACAATACTTTTCCTGTGGGCTCTTTGGAATACTGAATTCCCTGAGACGTACATTCTCCCTGTGAGGTTTTGCCAGTGGATAAACTGAAATACACCAAATGATTTATAAAATCATTTCAGTGCAGAATGTTTGACTTTCAGACTTCAGTTCTAACCATGAGACCACACGATTAATCTTGAAGTTGTAAGCACTTTCTGGAGTCTCTGTTGAGAGTTTCTGTGGGAATACCACGAGTCCAGCCCTAACAACCCAGCTCTATTTAGCTTCATTTCTTTCATTATGGTTCAGAAGACTCAGAGATGGCAGACTGTTGGTTGGGAAGATTTTGTCTCAATTACTGCTGAGACGTAGTTGTTCTGCACCTGGGGAATCCATTTAGTGGAAGACCTCTTTATTTCTCACTTCCTATAAAGTATCTTATGGTCTACGCCTTACCATACCATTGAACAGATCAACATATCCTTTATCTGCCCTGTATATCAAACTTCATTTTGATTTTCCCATCAGTCAGCAGCAGACTGACTCCCTACTAAGTCCATCCGGCAGTTTGCATTCCCAGTCTTTATAAAGGAGTCTACTGTCTAGGAAGATTCATCCTCACAGCACCACAACCCAAGGCTGTGGCAGAGCAGAAGTGAGCTGCATTGTCCCTTTGCCTGCCATCATCTTCCACATGTCCTTGCAGAACAAATCTGGAGGATATTGCTCCTTCTCTTATACTGTGTGAGCAGAAGGATCCAAATCAAACCAACATACAAGGCACTCTTGTAAATGTCACCTCATATATATATTTTAAAAACCTGATTCAAATGAACATTTATTCGGCTTTTTCAACTCAACATTCACAGACGAAAGGCAATAAACCTAATATGTAAGAAACCCTGTGCATTTTATGCAGCATTTTAATTTCCCAGGCTTTGCACCTCTTAAGAAGCAGCAGCATAACCCATGTGAGACATTACTTCAGCCAGCCTACTACCTCTTGCATCATTCCCTCGAACTCATTCAGCAGCATCCTTCTTACATGCTCTTATCCTTATTTTGCCTCACCCAAAACCTGTATTTTTGAAAAAGTAATACAGAGACATATTTTTAGCTGCTGTGAATCACTGGAGTCCCCCAGGCCAGCTGGTCTAACATGCTTTGTAGTAAAAGAGAATGTGGAGTTGACTAATGCACCAGAGCACTACAATCAGCAGTACTCAGTATCTGTCATCTCTGCTCCCCCTCCCGGTCCCTCCTCAGCTCTTCTCTCTCTCTTTTCCCAGTCTTTCAAGCTGTTTGTTTCTTTGCCAAGATGATTTCCAGCCAAACATGCTTGGAGGGTGTAGGGGGAATGTTACTTGTCTGTAGTTATGATACTTTTTTGTATTATAAGCAGAACTTGCCTTGCAGACAAGAAGAATCAGTGTTCGCAAAGAAACTGGTAAGAAATAGGAAGGCAATTGGACAAGGAGTCAGACCCCAATAAAACCCTCTTTGCCTCTTGGACTGCTGTTTTGAAGTATTTTGCTGCCTGAAAATTCACTTTGGTGTATAATAGTGGTTTAAAATGCATTGGCATGTCTTTCCCATGGACACATCTCTGCACTTTTAGAGGTGTAAATGATCGTAAGATTCATTCTCTTCTTTCCCCTGTCCTGGGATGAAGGAGAGCATAAGCACTGTTGTTTCACTTTCATAAATGGAAGTCCAGGCTGGTCTGTGTTTTATCAGGAAAAAGAGGTTGAAGAAATGATTGAGTGGGGTGTGTTTTCAGAAAGGCCATTTTACTCAAAGCAAGCCCTAGCAGAGAAATCACTGGTTTCAAAGAGGTTTTCCTCAGAAGGTCATTCAGGGCAGGATGGATTTTTTTCTTGAGCAAAAGGACTCCTGAAATGCTGATGACCATATTTTAGTTTTCTTCTTGCTGAGTTTTCAGACTTGAATGAAGATGGCATCTTTCAATGGCAAAATGTGTTGGGAAAAAACTTTCAACCAGTTGTTATCTGTTAATTTATCATCACCCAGTCACAGTTCTATAGTGGTTTTTTTATAGAGCCAACCTTTATGTCTGTCTGGTTGCTTGGACATCCAGTGGTCTTGTGGTTAGAACTGAAACCTGAAAGTCAGACATTCTGCACAGAAATGATTTTATAAATCATTTGGTGTATCTCAGTTTATCCACTGGTAAAACCTCACAGGGAGAATGTACGTCTCAGGGAATTCAGTATTCCAAAGAGCTCACAGGAAAAGTATTGTCAAACCCTCGTTTCTATGATTAACACCACCAAGTAACTAATGTGAAATAATGTAATTCTGATGAGTACAGTTACTTAACAACAGATATCTTAATGTTTATAAACATCTATGAATACTTACAGATAAATCAGTGCAAACCAACTCAGTCTTTGCTGCTCTTAGACTTCCCAATATAAGCTGACCTTGGGTGTGTGTCCTGCAGGGGAAGTTAGTAATGATGTAGTTATAACTCTTTCCCTGCCAGTGTTCCTGCCACATCATAAGGGGTACTGCAGAGCACTACCAAAGTTGCTTGAGCTGCAGGGTGATAAATATTCTCAGCCTAAGGGCTAAGTCAAATAAAAACAGGGGGCACAGTTTACCTCCCCTGTAATGGCACAATAGCTTAGTGTTTTGGTAGTGGATTTCACTCCTGCAGAAGGTAGGTGCTGTGAGGTGAGAGGCAGAGGATGGCTTCTAGAAGGCTTGTGCCATTGAGACAGTGCACTGTGGTATCTCAAGGTGAAATTTGCCCCGTGGATGTGTCTAACCACTATCTGCCATGGTGCTGGGCTCTGTAGAAAATTTGGAAATAGATCAAGAAACTCAGTCGTGTCATCCGAGAACAATGAATCCCATTTTTGTGCCCCTTTCCCATCTTATTCCAATCTCCTTTTCCTGTTGGATAAAATGAAAAGAAAAAAACCCAAACCCCACCAATTTATTTATTCACTTCTCAGTTCTGCCTGAGACTGTTTTTTAAAGCCCCTTCTTTTGTGAGTTTAATCAGATGCTTGATAACAGAAAAAGCGTTGCTAACTAACCCGGGGTACAAAAAGCCCCTTCAGAGGAACACATGACCTCACCCAGGATTACTCTATCACACGAATTCAGACTCCACCGCACACCCAAAATAAATGTTAAGCTCCATTTGCAGTGAAGTGCTTCATTCACCTCCATTCGCAGGGCATATGCTTTGCCAATGTCTTCTTCAGTCACTGGGATTAAACGTGTATGGAAATACAGCACAAGAGGCAGATTTTCCTGGTCACAAATAGCCTGCTGTGCACTTGAAAGCTGCTGGCTGGACGGTGCCTTTGGGCCATTGCCCTCCTGGAACCAGCAAGCTCTGGCACAGGTTTGCAGTCATGGAGCAAGTCTGGTTTTCACTCACAGCTCCTATTGTCTGTCTTGGTTTTGTTGGGTGCTGAGAGCCTTGGCAGCCAGGAGCTGCCTCTGGGAATGCTTGTGGGCTCACACACAGCACTCCCCAAACTAACCCTTTGCCAGGAGGTGGCATGCAGCCCTCTAATACATACGAAGTGACACTAATATATTGCCTCTGTGCTGTCAGGGTCTTTAGCATCTAATAATGGGCAGCATCAACATCCTTAAGATATCCTTCTTGTAGGCATTTTTCATGAAGTGTGTGGATTTCTAGCCAGGTGCTTTGAAATCTCAGTCTGGGTGTAATAACAGCTTGTATTCTCTGTGAATGAAGAGGAAGACATGGAGAGCAGTGCAGCTTCCCACCCTGGCATGCTTTTGTTGGGAGAGGTATAGCAACAAAGACTATAGGACATCCAAGAAAAGGCAGAAAAGACAGGAAAGGCTGATGAAGCTTGCTGAAGTAAAATAAACTATAAAGGCAAGATCCTGCCAAGTCACAAGCTGGAGGCATATATGGAATCAGCCACATTATCCATAGGCGGGAGCCCACAAGCTTGCTGGAGGGCAGCACATCTGCAACTCAGGCTGAGATGTATCATTTGTTTCTAATTATGCACATTTAACAGTATATTACATGAGAGATCAAACACCCAGTTATGAGCATAGCCTGATTAATTCTGCATTACACATCAATGCTCTCAGCAATTATCTTAATTCATTTTCAACTCGGATCATTTTATTAATTCTGGTGGTACCAAAAATGGGTTATTAAGAGCTTTTGATTCCTGTGTTTAGTAGGGGTCTCTTCCTGAGCCTGGTTGGCTCTATATAACTGTTACTGTAGTGCCACATTGGACACTTTTCCTATAAACAGCCGTGTTTAAAAAGCCTTTAAGCTCTGACACAAGCCAAGGGAAGCTGAGATATTCTAGGATTCAGCAGATGCCACTTCCTTCAGGTCTGACCCTGTACATGAGTCCTGCATAACACTTGTGATACCTGTTGGTGGGACAACTGATGTTACAAACCTTTTTTTTTTTTTTTTGAGGTTTTCCAGTTGATATTTGTATTCATTTTGAGGGTTCAAGCGGTTTGAGTGTATCATGTAACAATACATGCCGTGCTTTTACATATCTTCAGGGGACAGAAGGCTGCTTATAGCGTGAAAGCCTGAACGTGCAGCTTGCGGAGTTTTGCTGCAGGAAGCCACGTGGAGGGGTTTGGTTTTTAATTTCCTCTGATGGTGGCTGGGCTCTGGAACAGCTCCAATGGAAGCACTGAGTTTATTCTATAAATAATTGTGTAGGCACAGCCTTAACAAAAGTATCTTATACCCAGCAGCCCTAAACAGTAGGGTAGTTGTTTCAGAGAAGCTCTGCACTAGCCAGATTGTATGATTTCCAAAGGCATCTCACTTGTCCTTTTCACCATCAGTCTTGTTTCCTGTCTACCTGTGGCCTATTTAGAAGGTGGCTGTGATTAAACCTTGTTAAGAACTGTAGCCACTTGGCCACTATTATTTAGCACAATTAGGGCTTCCTCTAATGTAAATAGCATATTGAAGCATTAAGAGACAACCTCTAGCATGAAGTTAAGCAGAAAAATTGATGGCAGGGAAGGTCTTAATAGAGGGGAAACCAGAGAATCTCTCTTGAGGAACAATTGGAAAAGTAAAAAGAATGATGTAATTAAGTCTAGTGACTTGCACTTTGTTTATGGCACAAATCTCCCTATTAGAAATCAGGATGATAATTGTCTTGGCTAAAGTCATGCCAGGAATTGGGAATGATCCCAGCTCTCACAAGTCCCAGCACAGTGTCTTTTCCACACACCTGGCTCTCCTCTGAGTTCACTCTCCTTTGCTCTTGATGGAATTACAATAGCAGCAGCAGTGTGTTCAGGCAGAATTTCTTTACTTTTCTCCTCAGCAGCCAGGTAACTACTAAGAAACATAAATCAAAAATGTCTTTAGGACTGTGAAACGGGAAGGCACCTCTTGGTTGTTGAGTTCAATATCCTGTCAATGCAGACACTTCAAACATAATCTGTTTGGCACTTCTAGTTAATTACTGCATGTGTTCAGCAGCTGTTTTCTCCTAGCTGACTTAATTTTTCCTTTAATTCATGAGATTTGCTCTTTGCATTTCATACTTTATTGATCAAAGGTGTTACTGATACCAGAAGAACACGACCTCTGATCTCTAAACTTTTGCTCTGCTTTGAGAAACAGCCAAACTTACTGTTTAGTTGGGAAAGGTCTGTTCTCGCTCTGAGATCCTGAACAAGGATAGACCTAGAGAGATTTGCCATGGGTAAGAGTACAAAACTTTTGAGACAAAGTCGTTTATAATGGAATAATTATGCTAATTTAACTCAAAATAGTCACTGTACAACAGAAGGTTTTGTCTCTCATGGGGCTCCTTTTTATGCTTATCAGTCAGAATTTACCATAGTTCTTTCAAATTTTATGGATGTTGGCTTCAGTGGGTTATTTTTCCTTCTCCTTTTGTGGCACTGTCATGCTGATGGCTTTGAAATATGAGCCTTTGCTAAATTCTAAATTGTACACAAAGCAATTAATTAAAATTCTTTCCAAACAGCCTTGGTAAATCTCTGCTATATTCAGTTTTTCAGCCAAGGTAGAATGGGCAGAGGCTGAAATGAAACCAGAAGGTTTTATTTAAAGATGATGTGCAATAGAATCTTGTGAACCAGTAGCTAGACATCTTCCCTGGAACAAAAACATCATCTAAGAGCTGAAGCCAAAGGTGATAAATTAACTGGAGTGAGGAGTTCACCCTTAGATGAGGGATGTTTAGTGCAGGAACTCAGGGGCTGGATGGGACAAAAAAGTATCCATGTGTTTGTTTTAATTGCTGTTCTTTGAATCAATCTGAGTTATAAATGTCATTGCAATTCTAGTGATCACCAGGATGCTGTAGGGTGCACCTATGGTAATCTAAAAGTTGTTTTGTTTTTATTGGTGATTCCAGTGGTGTGGGCAAGGCCCTCAGAATGTGTGATGGATGCATTCTGCACATGAAACCCCTGATTTATAAGGGCTCAGACATCAACTGTGAGTTAACCATGCAAATCAGTGCCCTTCTCTGCATTCGGGTGCCCTTAGTTGTAAGTGCTCTCCCTCCCATGAAGGGGGCTGCTCTTCAACATGCAGGGCCAGCACTAGATGAAGCACAGGTGACTTCACGTGTATGCAGAGCTCTGAGTTGTGGGTGGTTATCCACATCAAGCATACACTTTCAGTTTGCCTTTAAATAAGAAGAGTTTAAGTGTTAAAGGCAGACACATGAAAAGGACAGTATGGTCCTCTGTGTTCAAACATTGTGATGGGACTCAACAGAGATATCGGTTTAATCAGTCTTGCAGTGGGTAGAAAACTTAGGTCCAAATGCAGAGGCTTCTAGGAGCTTGAGTGTCTCCATACCAGCTCTCTGTGTCTCAGTTTTTCATATTTGAAGTGGAGGAATGGCATTTGTCCATTATAATTGCAAAATCTTTTTGGAGAAAAGGCTTTCTGCCACACCTACACCACACATGGGTGTCATGGGGCCCTTGATCTGGGGCTATAGACATCACCAAATCACTTCTGTAACAGAAAGAGGATTTTAGTACCTGTAACAACTTGTATCTTTAGACATCATACCGCTGTAGTTAAACATTGTTTAGAACTTCATTCCCAGTTGGTTCCTCTCTGCCTCTTTCTCCGTGTATTTGTTCCAGAGGGTATTTTCTCCCTTTTTTCATTATTGTTGGATATCTGCAGACAGCAAGATCTTTTTCAGTTAATGCTTTTCTATCTTTTTAACTTCCAGCAAGAGGTTCAGTCTGTCAATCTGGAGCAGGGCGGGATAGCAAAGGCCTTCAAATCAGTGCCTTTACATTTTGATGTTTATTAAGCAGGGGTGTCACTGAGTCTGGATCCGTTGCTCTTTATGGGTTTTCCAGATGTGGGATTTCTTATATAGAAAACTGCAGAGTACATGCAGGATGCTTTTTCTTCATCAGCTGGCCATGGAGGTAGAAACAAAGTTGTTTGAATATACATTAGAGGCAAGTCTTCACAGTGTAACTTGGAAACTGGATGTATTACAGCTTGTCACACTGCATGTTAGCTGTTAGAATGAAGGAATCAGTTTCTTTCTTTCTTCTTTGACAGTTACAATCCTCTTTTCCCCTCTTCACGAGGTCCACTAAAGACTATGAAGAAAAATTCTGAATTATGAGTATTTCCCTTTGGAGCTTCACATCCCAAGGACCTGTTTCCATCTGTGGTGTCTAAGTGGTGTTGAAAGAATCATATTTCTTTGTGCACATGCTCTCTGTGAACCTTGGGGAACACAATGGAGTTTTTGGAATTACTCTAGATTTGGCTGCCTTAAAATTCTTCTTCTTAGGATGAATACAATGCAAATAGAGAAGAAGAAAAAAAATAGCAACAAGTTGGCTTTGATTATTTCTGCTGGAAAGATTCAGTGCTGATAGTTTAGGACTGTTATGAATTTTTGCTCTCCACTGTGATTTAATCTAGTTTGATCTACACTGAGCATCCCTGCTGATTCCTTTTCCCTGTTCAAATTGGGAATGGAAAGAAAATGATTTTCTGTAGTTATGGGTGTATGGAAACAGCAGTGAAAGATGAAGAGGTCAGAACTGTTTCTGTTTTTGCTTGCCATGTCAAAACTTTCACACTCCCTCAGTCTCATTGAGAACATTTCAATTTACTTCAGTCTTAATCCGTTTGTGTTTGAGAAGATGCCTGGAGCCTCGAGAGTCGCATGCTCTTGGCAAAGCTACATTAGCACTTTTCCTTTAAAAGGCTGCATCTTTTGAAAAGCCTTGTAAAAATGTGCTCTGACAGACAGTTTTATTTCAATAATCCTCTGTAGAAGCACTGCTTGTATTTCCTGTAGAAAATGCACATGTTCTCCATGTCTGCAAAGAGGGAGTATTCCAGGACAGAGCACATTGCTGCTGTATGGCGATAAAGAGATGAGCACCATGATGCCAGTGCAACACACGTGTGTTGCTGGTTACCATGGTCTTGATGGAATAGATGATCAGGTCATGCCTTGGTAGGAATTCTTGAACCATGAAGTTTCTTCACTTAACAGATCACACAAAACTCTTCTGGGATTAGGGGTTAACAAACCTCAAAATGCACCTTTCTGTGGTTCCTCTAGAGGGCTGTGGCTCTCAGCCCTCTCTCTGGCAGTACCTGCTGCTTTAATGTGTATTTTAACGAGAGGTGCTTGAATCCAATAGGTGCTGACAATAGTTGATCCCTTCCTGTAACGCTGGAAGCACCTGTTTAAATAAGAATTGTTTCCTTTTTTATCTCCTGTTTTTCTTTCTCTGCCTTTTTAAAGTCTAATTTCCAAGTCATGACATGTATGGGGTGTCTGAGCAACTCTTATCAGCCTTCTGCCTGCTTTAAGAAGGACAGATGAGATACTTTTTAGCACCTCCATTGCTCCATCGCTGCAATCTGCTTTGATTAAAATCGCAGGGTTCTTATCTGCATATTTATCACTCCACATACCCACAAATCATCTCACAGCTCTGCCAGTCCTGAATTTGCAACAGAGACTCGAGTGGTTCACTAGGAATTTGAACTGTGCAAATATTAATTTAGTTTCTTGCACCTGCTGCTTTACAACAAATGTGTCTTTGGGGGGGAGAAGGAAAATATTCCTATATTACCTTTGCTCAGTATTCCCCAGGAGTCAGGATTCCTGGGGGATTTCAAGATGGATTGAAAATTTCCTATTAAGAAACACATTTCTAATTAAATGGAAATGTAAAAAGTTCTGATGTCCTGGGGTGGGAGGAGATGTCTAAACAGAAAAATAACTGTCGACTTTTTCAGCTTTTGACAGCCAGACCGTGATGTGCTTTCAGGTCCTTGGATGAAGGGCTGCAATGGAAGCGAAAATTATCCCTTTCCTTTGTGCTATTGACAGGCTATTTCTTTCCATCAGATAGTACCAAGAGCATTAGTAGCTACTGATCAGGGTTTTAACAGGGTTTTTCTAGAAATGGTCTCTTTTTTTCTGTTTGGAGAAGTGTTTCTACAAAAGAAGGAAAATGTTTGTTTTCCTGATTCTCTTTCTGCGTCAGCTGGTGCTGCATAGATGTTATAATTCGCTTCTCAAGTGATAGTCTCTAATTCTTGAAATAGTCAAACCCCCCCTCTAAAGTGAATAGTTACGTGCTGTGAGCCATCCAAGGTGGAGGAGTAGTGAGGATACAACAGTTAAGCCTGTGGCTGGGATTTAAAAATATGGGTTATTTTCATACTCTTCTGACTTGAACTCAACTCTCCTTGCAAAGATCCCAAATTTTCAACACCACTGCTGCCACAGTGACTGAGTCACTGGAATGATTTGCCCAAGGAAGTTGTGATAGCTCCATCCCTGGTGGTGTTCAAGGCCAGGTTGGGCAGAGCCTTGGGTGATGTGGTTTAGTGTGAGGTGTCCCTGCCCATGGCAGGGGTTTTGGAACTGGATGATCTTAAGGTCCTTTCCAACCCTAACTATTCTATGATTCTATGAAACACTACAACAAGTTAATATTCTTGCAATTTGCTTTCTTTGAACCAGTTGTACTGAGAGGACATCTTGCTGTCCTTGTTGACCGAGGGCAGTCTGGGCTTCATTCAATGGTAAGTTCCGAGAAACCAGACAGGAAGAGACAATTTGTATGCTCTGTGGACACCTGTCTATTTAAGGAATGAAAATGAACTCATTTGAAGGGTCACAGCTTAGTGTCTGTGAAGAGATCTCTGTGAAAGAATCTGGATGGAATAGGCAAGTCAAAACTAAACGGGGCACAGGTCAATCTTTCTGTGTTCATTGCTGCTATGGGAAAGAATCCACCCTGTTAATACGAAATCTTCTCTATTAAGTTATTTTCAAATTACAGAATGGAAAAGGTTTTATTTAACTTTGTGGTCATGACATAACTCTCTGGCAGGGAAGCTCAGGTATTTGTCGCTCAGCTAAGCCTGGAGCTGGGAGAGCTAATGATTGCCTTAATTTCTGGTTAAGTGCAGTTCTAAGGGCATTTTCAGCCTTCACAACTTCCTCCCCTCCCTTTTAAGAGATCTCAAAACAAGCCTTTAATTTTCAGCAAGATCTTTTCTTGTGACCTTTAGAATGTATCAAGGGTTATCTTAAGCATGACACTGCAGGGTTCTTGAACTGAGTTTTGGGGGCATATCCTCGCAGAAGTATCACTCCACCAAGGCACCTGTACCGGTGAAGATGTCACCCTTGTCCTACAGATGTCTATCCATATGACTTCCCAATACTTTCTGATGACTGTAACAGGTAATGACCACTGTTGAGTGAAAAGCCCTCTTCATTTCTGTACCACAGCAAGGTGTAATTTTAGATCAAAGACCAGGAAAAATGTGAAGAACAAAACTAAATACCTTATTATACATATTCTTCTATGCTTCAATTCTGCTACAGAAGAAAATGTTATTTCATTTCTGCAGTCTCAGATATCAGGAGAGATGTTCTTTGACAAATGATCTGTCAGTGTGATGCTTCTGCAGAAGACCTGACAGGGACTGTTGTAGAGGTACAGAAAGGCTGTACCACAGCATATTTTTTCATCACTAAAATATTTAATCAGTACCTGAAATCCAACTTTTATTGCTGCTTCCTAAGCAGAAGGAATTGCTAGTCCTACCACTTGGGAAACAATAGTAACATATTCTTTAAACAAAGCTTGGAAATCCCATCAAGCTACAAACTCCTTACCAGGATTTAAGAGACTGAGGTGTGCTTGGAAACCACACTGAAACAGCAGCTGACCTTCCAATAGCAATCAATAGCAGCAAGCTCCTGCAAAGTGAACCAAGTCCTTTTCGTACAGTGCATTTCAAATACACTAAAATAACTCCTCAGTGGGAAAGACCTTTAGATTGGTAGTGGATTTTCATTCTTAACACTTGTAATTCCAGGAG
>JAVHNF010013988.1:9462-21042 GCA_034783455.1 Micropsitta finschii
TGTTTTGCTCTGTGCACAGAAGAAGCACAGCACCACCTTTCTGTCCTGCCTCCTCAGATGTGGCAGTCAACTTGAATATGTGTGCTTGTAATGTAGCTATTATTAGAGACTGTGATTTTGTGTATAAACCACCTGTATTTACTAGTCAGTTGCTAATAAGAAGCTACACTTTGTGTTGTATGGATTTGTCACTTGTAAAAGAGATGTTCCGAGAGGGCTTTATTTGCTTATTTAATCCTTCGATTATCCTTTGTGAAAATATTATATTGGTGACAAGTAAAAAATTGGAATGCAGCTATAGAAATAATAGTAAATAATAAAGGATATGAAAATAAAGGAAAAGGCCACAAATTTCACAAGGTTAGCAGATTTATTAATAATCAAATACTTGATCTTACCATCACGAATCAAAACAAACAAGATGATACCTAATCTTTTTTTGGACGCCAGATTATTTTACTCCATTTTCTTGCAATTTTGGCATAATCTGTATTAATAATGTTTCTCATACAGTTCTGTATGGTTTATTATACACTTCCATGCTGTGTCATATGAATGTACTTTCTACTAAAAAATGCTGGGGAGGGTAGATGGGGCTTTGAGCACCCTGGTCTAGTGGAAGGTGACCCTTCCTGTGGCAGGGCAATTGGAACTAGATGATCTTTAAGGTCCTTTCCAACCCAAACCATTCTATGATTCTATGATGCTATGATATAATTCAATGATAAAAGTTACAGCAGGACTGTTTACTTGCTTATGGACAAAATGTACTCGGATCTTGGTGGACATGGTAGTTATCTTTATATAATGAAACTGCTCTGTGGGACACAATGACTTCTCATGACAGTCTTTATTTCATCAGTAATACTTTTAAACATAATTTGATTTAAGCAAACAGCAGTGAATCAGCATTCTTTGCCCATAATCACAAAAGCAGGATTTACTGCTAAAAGTGGAGATACATCTCAGAAACTAGGCTACTGGACATAAAATAAGTTCAAACCTAACACACAGACGTGCTCATCAGAGAAAAGAGATGTTAAACAAAATGTTGAAAAATTATTTCATAATTCCATTTGCAATAAAACAACTCTTTTCACGTGTAATACTAGGTCATTTTTTTCTATTGCCAACATCTCTGTTTGTCAAAATTACATTGTTGCTTCTCTCCCTGAAATACATTATACAGCATCTAGTCTGGTACCTGGTATCAGAGATGTCAGCTTAAGAAAGGCTTATCAAAAGCAAAGCAGTTACACAATGTTTCTTTTGCAAAAACACCTCCTTTTCTAGTAGCTTCAAGCTTAGGAACATACAGAGCTGGAGTGCACATTTGGATCAGGATACTTAAAGGATACTTAACAGTCACTGATGAGCTTCTTAGGCATGAATTTGTCATTATTAAATAATTTATATCTGTGGTTTCTGTTACTTCCCATTATAATAATTTCCATAGTTAACCAGGCATTAGATACATGAAAAAATACTGACCCATAGTATGAATACAGACTCCATTTTTCATATTCAGTGGTGAAAAAGGTAGTGCCACACTGAAAACAAGCTGTGCAGTACCAACATAGTAATTTGAAGTAAGTTTGAAAACACGAATTTGTAAATATTAAAAGACATAATATAAAAATATGAAAGATATTAATACTGAAATGACTGTACAGATTTTCATTCTTTTCTGTCTGATAAAAATGAAAAAGAAAACAAACCACCATTTTCTAAGCTTGTAAACAAGTATATCCCATCACCATGTGTGCTTGCCACATAATTCAAGAGCCATCACCCAAAGTCAGACCTCAGGGAGCACCTGGGATATTCATGTGCTAACAGATTATTGTATTAGATGAGTAAGGATGAAAAGAACCTGTCTCCGAAAACTTGTAAGAGCTTGAAAACCCTTTACCTGTGAGAACCACCCTAGGTGGTTTAGCTGAACGTCAGATACTATTCTGAAGTGTTTCTTCTTCCCTGACCCTTCCTGAATAACTTTCACCACCCTAACCTGTGGTTAGCCTTATTGTTAAATTTCCCTCAATTCTGTCTTCCCTCTTAGGGTCCTGTGATCATGCTGCATCACTCTTCATTCCTTCAGCCCTGGAATCTACCATGCTGTCTGCTGCATCTAATAGCCTGTTACCTGGGGCACAAGCCCTCTTCCAGAATGGCTAGCTGCTCCCAGAGGAGGGGGTTTACCAAAATAGAGAGTAGCTGTGTGCATATGATATTTTAAAGTTCAAATGTGGCTTATTATCTTATATAGGAGAAAGGGAACTTTAATATTTTTAGTTGCTCTTTTGATTTATCATTGGTAGCAAAGTAAGCCAAGCAAAAGGGGGAACAGTCTCATGTTGCTGTCATAAACATCATTCTGTAGCAAGCCAGAATGCTTCAAACAAATGCAGCATATGCTTTGCAATACTGTTATCTCAAATAAGTGTTATCAACTTTTCTAGCTATTATTCTGTGGTTGCTTGATATATATATGTATCTGGAATGAAAAAAAATGAATGCATTATTCCATACTCCTGTTAGTTTATCCAAATTAGATATAATATAGCAATGTCAACTGTTTGCTATGTGTATAAAATCGTTTTTCTATTTCATTTTTAAGAATTTGGTAGTTTATTTCATGTTATACAGTACTGTACACTGTATAATTAATTTTCCTTTAATTTTCACATTCTTTACTGATCATGATTTTTGTACCCATATTCTACATGATGTCTAAGTTGCTGGTCAGCACAATTCAAGTCATTCCCACGTGCTGTTTTATTCAATAATGAGACCATCAGTGGAGGTGAACCAAAAATCATGGAGTAAGCTTAAATTAATTTGAAATCAACTCACTGTGAAAAAATGATAGCCCCTAGCTCATTATTATATGACTGCAGGCTGCGGCTAACTCAGTAGTATGTTGTAACACTGTACAACAGCAAAGAAATGAAAGCAATATGGAGTTGGATGAGTTTTAATAAACCCAGAGACTAATAGAGGCCTTAGATATTTTAACTTACCATTATTTATAATCTCCTTTAATCAGGTTTAACAAGGTCTGGAGAAATGCTGAATGTTTTTTACTTCATATAATGACAGAATTGTAGAATGTCTGAGGTTGGAAGGGATCTTAAAGATCACTCAGTTCCGACCCCCCTGACATGGGCAGGGGCACATCCCACTAGACCAGGCTGCTCAAAGCCCTGTGCAGCCCGGCCTCGAACACTGCCAGGGATGGCGCAGCCACAGCTTCTCTGGGCAACCTGTGCCAGTGCCTCACCACCCTCACAGTGAAGAATTTCTTCCTTATATCTCACCTAAATCTGCCCTCTTTCAGCTTAAAGCAATTCCCCCTTGTCCTATCACTGCATGTCCTTGTGAAAAGTGCCTCTCCAGCTTTCTTGTAGTCCCCTTTAGGTACTGGAAGCTGCTCTAAGGTCTCCCCAGAGCCTTCTCTTCCCCAGGTTGAGTAAACCCAACTCTCTCAGCCTGTCTTCACAGGAGGGGTGCTCCTGCCCTTTGATCATCTTTGTGACCTCCCCTGGACCCGCTCCAACAGGTTAATGTCCCTATCATGCTGGGGACCCCAGAACTTAAGGAAGTACTCCAGGTGGGGTCTCAGAAAAGCAGAGGGGCAGGATCACCTCTTTGACTTGCTGCTCATGCTTCTTTTGATGCAGCACAGGACACAGTTGGTTTTCTGAGCTGTGAGTACACACTACTGGGTCATGCTGATCTCCTGTCTTCCTCAGGGCTGCTCTCAATCCATTCTGTACTCAGCCTGTATTTACTCCAATTCATGTTCAGGACTGTGAACTTGCCAAGCACAGAGGTGAGACTAACTGGCACGTAGTTCCCTGAATATTCCTTTTTTCTGTCTTTAAAAATGGGGGTTATATTTCCCCTTTTCTAGTCAGTGAGAACTTCACTGGACTGCCACAACTTCTCAAAAATAATGCCACTTCATCTGCCAGATGCATGCATCTCATCAGGTCCCATGGAATTGTGCACCTTCAGGTTCCTTAGACCCAAAGTCCTCTATAATACATGTTATCCATTGCCTTTGGGTAATTTAAAAAAATAATTTTATAAGGAAAATGCTTTATTCTGAAGGCTGTTTTAAGTCAAAAGAGATAATATCTTCCCAGTTGAAAAATTTGTCTTCACAAATAATTTTCAGAGAACTAAAGAACAGGTCTATGAGCACAGCAACCTATTTAGACGTGTTCCTTCTCATTCACTGTACTTTGGCATACATACATAGTCAGACAAAGATTCATCACATGCTGTACACATATACTAGGATGTGTATGTGCTTTTGTGATGTATATAGGTAAGACAGGCATTTCTTTACATTTCTTAACTATGAGGTTTCCCAAAGCCAATTACAGCATACAATTCCCGTGCTCTTAACTACTTGTTTTATGAATGGAGGAGACAGAGAAGGGATGTAGTTCCTTATTCCTTTTGCCATGAAAAGCTGTCCACTAATAAATGCAGAGCATGTTCTGCTTTCTCATTTCTGAGTGGAGCAATTCTGCAGGCATGCACAATATAGAAGCTCAAGAGGAAGCCCAGACGGCTCAGACTATATGGCTGTTGCAAGCATCAGTCTCAGTGAAGATAATGTTTCTCCCTGTGATCCACTGAGCTTCCCTAGTGGGAAAGTAGCAGCTTAACTACTGGTTAACAGTCAATAAAAGGATAGTGTTGGTCAAAAGACATGTCTGTGTTTCTTAATGGTGTTCCAGGCAGAGACTCCTAATCCTTAATGAGCTTACTTGGGATAGTAAGAGCTAATGCATCCCTGAGTCCAGATTTATTTACCCCCAGGTCCAACTGCTGCCTATACACAAATATTTTAAAGTTCATGACCTTGCATGCTGCAATGCAGTCCATTACACAATCTTTTGTTGCATTATTTTCTCTCCAGGCTTTTTAGAAGCAATATTTCACTATCTTCTCAAATGATTAGCATGTAGTTGCAAACACGTGGGCTAAGATTCACTCAATCAAATTTAGACATTGGAGTAGCCCTCTACATTTGAGTTAGTCGCACTCTATTGCCAGTATAGTCAGTTGAAACAAATAGACATTTTTAATCATTTATCTCTTCCTAAACATCTAAAATAAAATAAAATTTAATATCAGCCCAGAAGTGCCTATTTTCCCTGCTGTCTATAAAGGGAACTTTAAGTGGTTAGCTCAGATGCAGATGTCCTAAATTAGGTTACATGAAAAGCACCCTGTAGTTTTCAGACTGATAAGAAATATTGTTAATTGTGAAAGTGGCAGTCCTGGTGCTCAAATCCATGGGACCTACATTGCTGACCCAGTTGCTTCAGTGTTGAATTTGCATTAATTTAGATTTTATTCCCTTTTCTGCACATGATGTGTTTTAGAAAATATCAGGAGATCCAGTCCATGTGCCATCATTTGACTCTAACAGTCTGTTAATCAGTACTCTGTTTTTAATCTTATCTTTTAGATAAGCTTGGTAAGAAATGGGTAATAGGTTAATTGCAGGTTTACCTGTTGGACCTGCAGCATGTTGATCTTTCAGCAGTTTAGAGGGAACTAATTCTACCTAATCTAATCATTATTATAAAAAAAATCATTGTTACTGCAAATCATTTTACTGGGGAGATACCACTGCATGGCAACACATCTTTTCTGTCTTAGAGACTTAACATCAATCACCGTCCAGATGAGTGTCTCCCATGCTGGATATTCAACTTCTAAATTACAGAAGTGAGGTGATAATTAGCTATACAGTGAAGGGGCAAAGAGTTTAGACCTCATTTGTTTATCACTGGATGATCTCTTTCAGGCACAATATCCTAAGAAAGCAGTGGTTTAGGTTTTAATGTCATACTGTGTTCTAGAATCCTTGCCTTTGTAAAACAACTAGTAATTCACAGTCCTTCATTCTGATGCCATTTCAAACTAATGATGGACTAGTAAGTGTTTTGTCCCACTTAATTTAATGTGAACAGTTGCATAACTGAGATTGTTATTTCTCTTAAGAAATTTATGTTATGGTCTATGTGAGTTGTTTAAATGTGAGTTAGTATATACATAATTTTTGTGTGTATATGCAACTGCACACACACACAAAAATGTTAAACCTACATTATTTACTGCCCAGTCTCATGTGTTAAATGTTTGTCTGTCTTTGCAGAATTAGTTTATAAAATTTTTAGGCTGTTACTTACCTTCTTCATTTTTTTAGGCAGTTGGGTGATTTGATCTTTTATTAGCCTTTCTGTGGCTTGGTCTGTCTTACCAATTTGTTGATGTTTAACAGGACATCAGAGCTATTTCATAGACGTTTAATCAACTTGCTTTGCTTATCTCGAATCTATTCTAAATTTCTATCCGTAGTTGAAATGGGAGTTGAATATAGGAATTTTCTAAAGACCTACATAACTGTCATTTTTAATGTATACTTGTATCTACACATAAGAATACATTTTATATAAAATGGTATAAATGTACATAACTGTCATACAATAATTTTATCCAAGTATAAAAATACATATATATATATAATTGGTGTATCTTATGTGAGAATGATGCAATCAATTTACAAGTTACTTTGTATAAAGAAATGCCTGCAGTCTTCCTTGTGTCATACGTTGGTAGCTGACCATGTTTGAGACTGGGCCAAGCAGGAGCTGGAAGCTATCTAATTTTTCAGTGTTCACCATGAACCTCAAGAAAAAGTTCCGTGTTCTTAAAGAAGTTTTTTTCTCCTAATGCTTTTATTGAACACAAATTTCTGATTCATATGCATGAAAAAAGAACATTAAGTTCTTCCTGAATTTATGGACCCTATAGACTTTGTTCAATTTCTTTTTCATGGCCATAATTTCCTCCCTTTTTTTTTCTCCTAAGGCTCTCTTAAGGAAAACCTTTAAAAGGGAGATTTGATAAAAATTATTAACTAATCTTTATTCCTATCATGAATACTGAAATTCCATCTCTTTTTCAAAATAGCAACACCTGAATATATTAAAATAGATTAGAAAGAATAATTGCTGAATTCAGAAGCAAACTGCTTATTAAATCAACATAGTCTAGCAGTTGTTTTAGCAAGCAGTCAGTGTGGAAACCACTTACCAGTTGCTAGGATGTCTCATTTATAGTGTTGACCTTCAGCTATATCAAATCACTACATGCTGTGCAATAGTGGAGAGGAATAGCCTGCCTACCTGTACGCTATGCCTGATTCCTGGGGCTTGCTGAAGACAGATACAATGCTCTTGCTATTTACAGCAGTGTCAGGAAAACTTGGGATCACAGGAAATTATACTCCCATCCAGCCCACTCAACAGGTAGAACTGAGGGCCGATGAATGTATGTTTTACATTTGTGTCTGCCTACTTTAGGTACTTTTCCTTTCTTCAAGTGTTTTCCTGTGTCTGTGAAGACTTTTGTAAAGAAATGTATGTATATGAATTAACACTGTAGCTACACTGTAATTTCATGTCAGAAAGCATCTTATACGTAAAACTACTCAAAGAGCCACTATTTTTTTTCAAGAAAATGAGAAAATGGCCAGTGATTGTTATCATAACAACCTATTGTCTGTTGCAGAATTCTATATTGCTCCTATGTTGTAGAACCATTGCCTAATAGCAGCATTCTATACTGTTCCCTTCCTAAAAATAAGAACAGATATTATTTATTTTTACTGTATTTATTTTTGACAAGTAGAGGATTGCTCATATTAATGGTCATATAACATTTTTTATCATCACCACCATTCTTTAACATACCACATTATTTGTTTTTCCTACACTTCACAGTCTTACATGCTAACAAATTAGAATATGCATCTCAATTTACAGTATTTTATATATCTTGTTGTAACTACAGAATCTCATTCAGACTAAGATAACATTAAAAGATAGTAAGAGGAAAGTGCCATCCATTATGTTTAAAATTAATTTGGATAAAACATTTTAGGTTTACTTGGCTTCAGCTTAAAAATACTGCACAAAATGTCCCAAGTAATATTATTGAATACTGCAAAATCAACAGATAATTGTGAATTGTGCTTCCACAGGGAAAAATATTTGAAATTTGAATCTGAGCCATTTAGAGTATTTCATCATTATAGCCTACAGTTTCCTCAAATACTAGCAACAGTATTCCTGCTTTTGTAATTCTCTGAGTTTCAGCTTTGTCAACTTTGTTTACATCATTCATCTTTTAGTCATCATTTTAAATATAGTCGATAATTTATTCACAATAAGTCATAATCAGCTCCCAATGGTTCTATATTAAATGCTTGAAAAGACAGTTTTTAAAAGCTCAGTTATACAAACAATGTCAGAAAAAGTGAAGTTCAGTACATTCAATCACGACATTACGAGCTCTTCTGATCTAGCTGTACTAGATACATACCTCATCTGGATTTCCTAGATATACCTTTGTCAGATGTTTTGCAGCCTAGAACCAAAGAAACATAAGAATTTCAGTTTCCAAAATAGAAGGTTTCTACAGATGTGATACATACATTATAAAAAAGTTTTCACATTTTTGATGATAGTATATCATATTTTAGAGTAACAGCTAAGACCTAGGATAAGAGTTTTTCCTGTAGTTCAGAAGCTTAATCTTTCCCAGTGTTTGAGAAAGCAGGAACAGCTTTCACCCACATTCTGCTGTTTGATGTTTATTTCAATTTTGTGTTGTCACTAATTGAAATTATGGCAAAGATTTGGGGACATTTAAGATTCCAAGGTCTGAAATACTTGTCAAGTGCATCTCACTGCATACTATATCCTTGGAATAATATTCCCTATCAGTAGAACAATAGCTATTTGGTTAAATTATGAGTTCTGAAGCCCTGTGTTGCTCCTGAGTTATCATAGGTTAATGCATTACCCAATGCTAGATGAGCCACCGTAACTGTCCACATAAGCTGATTCCATTAAACTTCATTTCTTAACACTGTGCTCTTCTATGGTTTGTGCTTTGCAACCACAATGGCCTTTCCATGCAGTGCAGCATTGCTAATGCAAAGTCTGCCTTAACTCGTTGTTACACTTCGTTCTCTGGGTTATGTCTTAGGTCTTACGTTAGCATGACAGCAATTGCAGAAGTTTTCTTTCAGTCCTGTTTGAACTGTATTGTAAATGAAGTACAGATCTGATGAAGAGGAAAACCTGTTTCCTTTCCTGACATCAGTTTCACTAGGGGCTGATTTGTACTCCTTCTGGAGGAAGGGGAGTGACAGGTTCTTAGGGGAGAGCCTAAAAGCCTCTGGTATTTTTTATTAATATTTGTAAAATGGCAGTGCTTGTTTTTCTTGTCTCTTTAAGTGGTATCTTACTGTTTCAAACTGCTGCACAGGGAACTCCCCTACCCTGTGTGCTCTGGGAGTCCTGAATTAAGTTCTTGACCATTACTGTTGCCCAGCAGGTAAAACATCTTTATCAGCTGGAGGTTCAAGTACTTTCCTAATTTAAAACCTTGATCTTTAAATTGGAAGCAGCTTTTATTTCATGAACCTTTGGATTGCTTCCATGGGGGTAATTATCCATGCAGTTTTGCTTCATTGAGCATGTTCAGCTCTACAGCAGTGATTAAAAAAAGAAAAAAACCCAAACCAAACCAACCAACCAATCTCCAGCAGTTTTTAAGTAATTCCTTACCTTCACAGTTACCAGAATGATTAACACTGCAAAGCTGATAGGCAACCAAAACCTTCTCTATTTTCATTTCAGAAAACCCTATAATTTTGGTTGGTTTTTGTTTGGCTTTTTTTGGTTGGTTGGTTGGGGTTTTTTTGTTTGTTTGTGGGTTTTTTTGTTTGTGGGGTGTTTTTTTACTGCCTGCACTGGTGCTAGTTAAATTTTCATCAGAGGAATGACTTCCTACTGGAAAACATCGCTTTCTTCTAAATACCCTGGTTTTTTGATGAGTCATCAGCTCTTGTTTGCTTGTTTCTGTGCCAGTAGCCCTTGGGTGGGGGAGCCTATTAAAAAGTTGCACAGGTGATTGCAACTGACCTTGCAGTCTTATTGGTGATGAGCATTTTTCTCCTACATCATTTCTTGTCTTGTTGCAACCATTGCTGTTGCGCCCTGGTTGCTGACAACTTTTCTTTGCAAGCAGAAAGATACACACTGTCTATCACCCATGGAAAAGACAGCTGTAACTTCACTGCCTGCTTACCCAGTGAGTGATTTAAAGATTTTTTTCTTTTCCAATGGAGTTGATCAGATGGAACAGTGGCAAGAAGAAAAGAACAAATAATGTGTTGTATCAGGACTCAAAATACTATTTGGTGAACAGCATTGAATAAAGAAGGTCCATATCCAGGCAGTTGCTTTTTTAACCTCTTGTGTTTGAAATGCTTGCCATGTTCTCTCACAAAGGTAGTTTCACAGGAGTGTGGTGTTAATTGCTTCTCCCAGAAAAAGTAAAGGTATTACTTCTTCTGCCAAAATAGTTCTGTTCTTTTCTGGTAGTATGATCTCAAACTCCCTTGAATATTTTCAGGTTAAGAAGGAAATCATTGGGTATGCTGGGCAATTTTGAGGGAGATAGACAGTTAGTGAGTCCTATTAAAGACAGAAGAGAAAGAAGGAATAGTGGCTGTTAATGGTATCTTATGAAGCCAAGTAACAAGACAGCATAATGGTAAATGAAATTCAGCAAAACCATTGTGTCAGGTAGTGAAAGAAGTTGCTTGGATATCTTGATGACCATTCGTTAAGATTTTTGCCAAGTGGTTTTAGATAAATATCAATGTGAAATGCTGTATGTAAACATCTGTCAGGATTCATTAAGAAAGGCTTGCATTTATTAGAAGTATGCTGTTATATAAAGACTGGTTCCTCCCACCTGATCTGTGTAATCTTCTGTGTTTGCTGAGCGCTCAGCAAAAAGAGGTTACAGAAGTACAGAGAAGAGCAGCAAGAAAGCTGAATATTCCCCTGTGAGAATAGATGAGGTCTTTAGTACTGATAGCACATGAATCAAAAATCACATGATAAAGTGTGCTACCAGGGGAGGGGGATACTGCCAGTGAAAATCTTCTCTGTGCTCACAATACAAAGTCAAGGGAGAAGCAAGAAAATCAAAAGGTATTGTACATAATACGGTCCTTAATGCATTGTGTACTTAACCCATGAGCACACTGCAGAAGATAGTTCTGACATGCAGTTTCCTAGGATTAAAATAAAGATTATATCTTTAATACAAGGAATAAAACACCTTAAGCTAGCTGCAGTAAAACTGCTTGGCGTGACATGCTTTAAAGCCTTGCTGAAACCTGCTTATAGGAGTTAATTTTCACATGAGCAGAAATGTGACATTGTTTCCTACTGTCCACATCTTAGAATTCCTTTTTCGAACTGCCGCTTTTAAAGCATTTTGCAGAAAAAAGGTTGGGCTATCTTGACTCTGGCCCAGCCAAACCCATCCTAGAAGCACACGTACCTTCTTGGTAAGGCAAGAAGACAGACCTTATTAAGAGATCTTTAAAACTAGCTAAGGAATCTCAAATAATTAGCCATGTCAGTAGTTATTCTATAACAACAATATCATGTACAGTGGTCA
>JAVHNF010013988.1:24849-36747 GCA_034783455.1 Micropsitta finschii
TGTTGAGAATTAATATGGAATTAATGTATGCAGTGCATACAGAGAGACATTAGCTTCCTTATGATTTTAAGTACATTGGGTAAAGTTGAAGTTCTATTTTAATTATATAAGAACATTTAGCAGGCTTAACCATTAGTTAGAGCAGAAAATATGGATTGCTCTAGAACAGAGGGAAGGACTAAAGTTTTCCTTTAAGCTATTTCAAAGCATGGATGGATAGGAAGAATGTGAGTTAGGGCCACAGATACAACAGATCAAAAGTATAGGAAGTATTTCCACACACCAACTTTTTAAAGAATACTTTTAATGATGAAATGATTGCATGACATGTGACAATAAGATGACAAGAAAAAGGTAATTTATAAAATACAGTCTTAAGAACATTAAGGACCAATGTCCTGCTCATAAAACAGGTATCAAAAAGAATATTTTCCTGGTAAAGAAATTAATTCCCTTTGAAATCTTAGTTCCAACCTTTGATGAATTAGTGTTATAAGGTGAGCTACTTTGAGAGTGGAAAGTTTTTAGCATTACAGTTCATGATAGAAACATGATGGATAATAACAGACTTTCAGTCTTGAAATTTCATGTTCTAAAAAGGCAATTTACTTGCAATGAATTGTAAGGACAAGGCTAAATTGAGATAAAGGATTTAAGTCAAATTGCACTCTTTCACTTAACCAATCAAGATTGTCGTATTTTAGCATAATTATTTTTGGTTCTGTTTTTGTTGATTTTTAACTTAATTTCCTAATATTTATTCCTGGCCTTTCTTTTTTTAATATTTTTCAATGTTTTTCAGCTACAGAACTTTTTGTAAGAGACTTAAATAAGTGAAGGAGTATTTCTGAGAACTGCTTACTCAATTAGAACCCAAAACTTCTTTGCTGACGTCATCAAAAAGCTGCTCTACAACCCACTTTGTCAACTTGCAATATAAGACAATAGTTATATACCTGATAACTGTGGTGGTGATGTAATCAACTGAAAGAAAGTGAAAGATTGAAATTATAAAAATTCTACAACCAAAATTTTTGGTTTATTGTTTGCATCCTGTTAAAATGTTATTGAACTGAGTAGCAAGAAAGCAATTATGTCTTTTTTCCACTCCATTAGTAGAAATATACTACATTCATTTTGTATTATCAGTAAACAAGTAGCATATTTTTTTTTGTGAGTTGCAAATTGAAAAGTGCATAGCATACAGGATATGCTTCAGTGGAAGTCTGTCAGCTTATGCTAGGTATCTAAGTTATAAACAACAAAGTAAACCATAGATGTGAAACAACTGGATGAGGTTTAATAAACAATCTTCATCTATAGCTTGATGCAAGAAAAAGGCAGTAGATGCAAAAAAAGGGCAGTTTTCTTCATTTTTCATTTAATTCTGGTTGTTTTCACTGTTCAAAGACAGGAGTAATTTTATACTGACTCCTTTTCACTTGCAACCTATCATGCATACTAAGGGACTTCCCACTGACAGGCAAATGGAGGAATATTCTATTCAGAAGACATTAGAAACAATTGTGAACACTGCGGCATTTCCCCTTCAGAAAAAATACAGTAATTTGTCTTCCAGGAATGCCTCCTAGATGTTATTCCAATGCAGAGGAGTATCAAACATAAGTGTCATGGTGCATCTCTCTTACATGCCTAAAACTCTTATTTCTTGTTTATACCTTGTTTATACCGTCATTCCATGTGGTATTTTCAGTATTTTAAAATGTGAATGCAATCTAATTGATTTCAGTCAGATTGTTTATTGTTTAAAAATAGACAGGAACTGTACCTTGTTAAGTAAAGATTAATTCAATTAATAGCATTTCTTAAGTTTTAGAAGGCAGTTATTAGCCAAATTTATGTAACAAAAGCAGAAATATTGAAGAGAAAGGTATTTTAAGGCTTAGTTCTGTATGGTTCCTGCATGTAACATGTACTACCAGGAACAATGGATCTGCTGGGCTTCAGTGGATTTGTTCACAGTATTATGGATAATAAACCTTTAAAAAAAAATATTTGCAGCCACAGGCCCTAAGGATGTTTCTATTTTTATAGCCAGGCCTTAACAGTACTAAAGCAACCTGCTGGTTTAGTGCAAACTTCAAAAAAGGAACTTTTTGGACATGAAATTTCAGTGGTTGAAAAGGAAGCACCTATTTCAAAAGTGCAAAGCTGCATGAATACTTGTTATTTTTGGAGCAAAGTCCTTGGCTGGATCAATGCATGTTACTGTGAAGGAAATAAAATCCAAAACCAACCAAAAACCAGGCAACTTCCACTAGACCAGGTTGCTCCAAGCCAAGTCCAACCTGGCCTTGAAGAACGCCAGGGATGGTGCAGCCACAGCTTCTCTGGGGGACCTCTTGCAGTGCCTCACCACCCTCATAGTGAAGAGTTTCTGCCTTATAGCTAACCTAAATCTATCCTCTTTCATTTTGATGCCATTTTCCCATGTCCTAGCCTTTGTTCTGTCACTACATTCCCTGATGAAGAATCCATCTCTGGAATACCTGTAGGGATCTTTAGATATTGGAATCAAAGGAAGCAGTGTATTTTCTGGTGTATGTTCACCAGAAAAGGATGGCAGAGAAGGGCTGTAGACAAGAGTATTGGCATATGCAGGATCTCATGCTTCTGGAGTTATGCAATTTGGAAAATAATAACTGTAGAAATAATTGGTGGCAGGTTGTTTGGCTCTAGCCGGTGACTGTCATTCCTCAGGCACCAAAGAAAGGATTTTCCAACCAAAGTGCAGTTTCTACAGCCTCTTAGTAGCCATGCGTCTCAGCCTGCTGCTTTTGTTACAAAAAATTACAGCAGGGGCGAGGAGAAGCCACCGGCCTCTTTCCTTTCTCTCGGAAGGATACATCTCCGCAGAGACGGCACAGCGATCTATGAAGTGCGCGCGAAGTGTCGAGAAAGGGGCGGGACGGAGCGGAGCGGAGGGATTCCTCCCTCCACGGGATCTTCCCGCCGTGGGGCAGTCGGTGTGGCTGTTTGGGTGGTTGTCCCTCGGGTCGGTGCGAAGGACGAGCCCTGCTTCTTAGGGTTCCCAAACGAGGGGGGCCCTTCTCAGAGGCAGCGGGATGCCGGGCAGGTAGAGCCCAGGGAGGAGGTAGCCTCCGGAGAGGGCGGGTAGCCGGTCTGAGGGGGACTCCCCCCGCTCCTGGGGAATGCAGCGAGAGGAGGTACCTCAGAGCGGGTCGGGAACTTGAGAGAGAAGCCATCCTGCTGCAGGGAGGGAAGAAAAAATCCTTTGAAAGAAAAGCTTACAAGAGGTTGTACAAACCAGGAGGGAGAGACGGCTTTCCTTAGTTCAGAGAGGGGAGAGCAGGATTGCTGTATGCCAGAGAGGTGAATCACCTCAGGGGCAGGACAGAGGGGTCCTGTCTCCTGCAGCAAGGGAGCGGGAGGCGAAAACACCACAAGCCTGAGGATTCATTTGCTCTCAGCACTTCACAAGTATATCCCGCAGTCGCAGGAGTGTTTCTTGCCAAAATGGGTTTTCCCGTGCACTTACAGAAGTAAACCTGTCAAATCAGGAATGCCACTTGATTCTTTAATCATGCAGCCCTGGTTAACAAATTGATTCTGTCAATTACATACTTCATGAAACTTTTTGAGAGCATTCCTGTTGGCTGTCTGAGGTCAACTGCACGGTGACTGGGTTGTTCAGACATACTGGTGAACCAGTCTGCTGCAAGTATAATAAATTCCCTCAATTTATGAAATCTCATTTTGTGCAAATTATGTTCCACACAATGGGTAGATCAAATTTTAAGTGGAATTGCTGAGTGCACTTGACTTGAACAGACATGGGCTTCAACATCAGTGCATCTGACAATCTAGATCTGTGCCTAACACCACTGTTTCATTGTGTATGGGGATACAGTCTGATACAGTGTTTTGTCATACTGGGGGACTTCTGATAGATTTGCCTTCACTTCCACATTACAAATTATCACACAGTGAAGACAAGACTGACAGTTTTTTTCAGCTTTTAACGAGGGTCCACTCCCCAGTTCCTGAAGAATTCATCAGTGCACATTATTTTCTTGGTATTTGTTCACAGTGTTAATTTTTGGCAAAAATACAGTGTTACAAATGCATGAGAAATGCACTTAATCTCTTTAACTTGGCGACACAGTGAAATTATCACCCATTTTATTTTGCTTAACTCTGCAACTTTAGTAAATTACTTCTATCTTAAATTCTAGATCTTGTTTTTAAATGTTGTTCAGTGATCCTGCTTTTTTCTCAGACCTAGAATGTATGCGGAACAAATATCAATGAAATAACAGGTAGCTGATAGAATTACTGACTTTGTGTCCCATACATTTTGGAATTCATTACAAGATCATTTATGCCTAATACTTTAATATTTCTTTAATTTTCAGGACTGCCTGAGCAAGTATAGAACTTACATTGGTGAGCATGGAAAGTACATGTTCTGAAAGATTTTTTTCTGCATCATCAGATGAAACTGAATGCTACCTATACCCAAAGAGAATTAAAATAGAAAGTAATCAAAAAAGCATAGAGAAAGAGGAGCAGCAAAAGCTAGAGCAAAGCACACTTTGTGTGAACAGATACCAGACATCACCACATGAACCTGTATATTCATCAGAAAGACAAAACAATTGGGCATTGCAAAAGCAAAGTTGTGACACAAGAAAAACTTGGATGAGAAATTTTGTCCATTTTCAAACTTGTAATAGTGAAATATTGCCATGTAGTGTATCAGAACATAAGCTGTCCAGCAAAAAATGCAGTTCTGAAAATGAAAGCCAGAGTACTACAGAAGATGGCATTTCACTGAATGTGCATGGACAGCCTCTCAAAATAGAGTCACTCAGCGTGTGGAGTGATGCCAACACTTGTAAAAGTCTGCAGGTACTAAATCCACCCCAACTGCAGCAGAACAGCAATATAGGACAAAACAATAAAAGAAATAGTGAAAATGAACTCAAACAAAATTCTTCAGTTACACCCTTCAACAGAGACTCATTTCAGATGGAATTGTTAAATCATAAGTCTGTCTCTGATAAAAAGTGGAAACAATACCAGCTTCTGCAAATTCCATTCTTATGTGGTACCAGTTCTGTGTTTTCACACACAGGACATGAGAAAAATAATTTTCTGGAAAAAGTGTGTTCTATAGAAGATAAACATTACTCCAGTAGTGGTAATGAAACTACTGCAGAAAAAGAGAGTAAAGAAAAAAATATTTTATCATACACCATTCCAACATTAAAACCCTTTAAAAGTATACAACCACTGGAAATCCCCAATTTTCAACTTCCTTGCGTTTCAAGTAAAACACATAGTGAAATGACATCAACTCTCTTAAAGGAGACAGACTGGAAGAATTTTCAAGGCCAGCCATCTTTGCTGCAGTCTAAACAGATACACAGTGTACAAAAAATATCTGAGATAGAAAAACAAGAACTGAAAAATGATAGAAGTAGTGTAAAAGCTTCAACTGTTGGTTCTGAACTTGGAGAAAATAATTGCCCACTAGTTAGCAAACAAGAGCACAGTGCTTTGGCAGAAGGAGGAAGAGTCTCTGTAACTTACTTCAGAGGGGATGGTACTGATACTGAATTTAATCAGACATTTCCTGAAAATGAATTCAAAGATCAGCTGCTGGAGAATTCAGAAGGTGATGATGACCAGAAGTCAAAGATTCACATTTACGTTAGTGCTAGAAATGTTCAGAATAAAAAATGTGTTAGCGGTAATGATCTTTTGAAAAGAACAGGGAGGAAGAGCAGTAATGAGAATGCGGGAACATTTCATCATATACAGGCAAGTATTCCAGTAATAACAGAAGTGTCAGAGAAAAGCAAGTTGGATATAGACTGTGATGGGCATAAGTCCAACACTCATGTTAGTTTGTATGAAGCAGAATCACAGCTCTCTACAAAAGACATACTTGATTTCAAAAGATACTTAACTAAAACGGTGATATTTGAAAGGAATTGTTCTCACACTATCGCACAGAATTTTCCAGTTATGAAAGTGAGTTGCAATATATTTAGGGGAAAGGAAATGTTCAAATTGAAGCTTTCATTCCCAAATATGTTTGGATGGGTCAGGACATGGCCTGAATCTCCATACAAAGATGTGCCCGTGTGTCAGAATTACAGTGTTACACATGGGTTTCATTTTCGTGAAACATTAAACAAGCACTGTGATGCTCAAAAGTTAGTAAAGAGCAATGTAAATAGGAACCTCAATAATAAAATACTCATTTGTTTGCTGGCTATTATTTCAAAGCATTTGAAGGTTGAACCACTAAAGGCAATTCTTTCTTCCTTTCTCAGTAGTGGAAATACATTACAAGAAAAGTCCATGGAGAAACAGTCTTTATGTGAGAGAAAACAAAATCAGTTAAACTCATGCACTGATAATACTTTGAGGCAAAACACAGAATTTTCTAAAAAAAATGAAACTTATCCAGGCTTTTTAAGTTCCAAATCCATGGGAAGCATTGGTTTTGCCTTTCATAATGAATGCCAGAGAAGACATTTTTCTACATCTTTAGGTGAACAAGAGTCCACCGTCCTAAAACGAGGAACCCTCTTCCATGACCAAAAAAGTGAATTATATAAGAGAAGACATGTCAGAAAGCACCATCTCTTACCCAGGGAGAGGGAAGGGTTTAGTACCTATTTGAGGTCAGTCAGTCACAAAAATGGTATGAAAAAGCAAATTTTAGTTGCTAAATGCATAATCTTGTTGCAGGGTGCTTTTGATTGTTCTTCACTGGACAAGATGTATTGCTGCAATATCACAAAAATACAATATCTGATAAGAGCAAGTCTTAGATTTTGGAGTTACTTTCCTGCCCGTTCAGAACTGAAATTTGCAAAGGTAAATCCTAAATGTGAAAATTGGGAAATATCAGTAAAGCAGGAGAAGAAACCAAGTGAAATGTTTAATAGTTCTTTTCATGGGGAAGTATTTAAAGCTTTCCCTTTTGCTCTACGTGAAACTAAGAAACATGAAACAATTGGATGTAGAACTGTCATGACATCTACAAATGAGGTCACAGATGAAGTCATGTATACTATGAAAAAATACTTGGGTACTTCTGGTTATATAAATACTGATAGAAAAGAATATGTTAAGTCAGAAGAGTTGCAAATAAATTCTCTTAATTTTCTTTCAAAAAAGTCTTTCTCTATTTTCGACACATATGAAAAAATTCCCCTTACTACTGATCCTGAAGAGTTTGACCAGTTCCTAGTTGTAAACCATGACAATTCTGCCAAAAAAAGGTTATTTGAAGAAAATGCAGTCATCAGTTCAGAAAAGGTTCATAATTTGCTTTCTAAATCAAATGACGTTTTAATTCTACCTGAGCAGTCAAAACCAGCTATGGAAAAATGTAATTCTTTCTTGTTGCAAGATAACCAACCTGAATATTGCAAGCAAAGAGATATATATAGTCCACATTTAATAAACAAAGAAGAAAAAGTGGAAAACCAAAATGCTTACTTAAATTTTGAAAATTTATTCCCTAGTTCCTCAAATGTTTATCAGTCTGTCACTTTGCCATTAGACAGCAGCTGTTTTGTCAATAATGACAGAGTAGTAAGTGAAGATGGACACTGCGGGAGTTCCTCAAGTGCAGACAAACAAAAACAAAGTGAAAAAAATCCTGCTGCTACTCAATATCCAACCACAGAAAGTCCTGCCATGGCAGATACACGCTTACCATTACAGGCTAAAGAAATGGTGCTGTTTTCCTTGCAAGGGCATACACAGACAAAGGAAACAGCCAATTCAGAGCCAGCAACTTTGGAACAATATCCTGAATATGTAAAAGAACAGGAAAAGAGAAACGATGAACAAATGCATGTAACTAATGAAAGTCAATGTGAGACTGTAATGAATGACTTGATTATTTCATATTCAGAAGATGAAGCTAAAACATTCATTGCTGCAGAAGAGAAATTAAAAATGCATTTATCCATAGTAAACAATGGATGTCTTGAAGATGTAAAAGATCAGTATTTACCTTTAGAAAGTAAAATCACATATGAATTTGAACTGAAGAGAAAATTTGATTTAGTGCTAGAAGAGCTACGTATGTTTCATGAAATTAGCAAGGGAAATGAAAACAATTTATCTGGTTTGGAAACAAACTCACGCAACAATTATTGTGAATTAAATAATTCTGCGGGTATAGATGAAAAAGTGACAAGTGCTTCTCAAAAGAAAAGATGTACTTCTCCAATCTGTGGTGCTGTAGAAGGGCAAAACATAACTGACAGTAATGAAAGCTCATTAAATGAAAAGATGTCGAATGAAAATGAAGACCAGAAAGTATCTGAGGAATGTTGTAGATCAACAGTGTCGACTGAAGAATTGCTACATTCACCTATTGCAGAAGGTAAACACAAAGAACTATTGGTTATTATGCTAATAAGAAAATTTAAATTTTATGCAATATTTGGTTCACTGTGAAGGTGTGTTCCTCAAATAATTCCATGACAATAACAGAGTTTTCATTGAAATGCAAAAGGTTTGTTGGACAAAAGGTACTTGCCTGTGAATAGCCAAATGCAAAAATCCTACACTACTACTGCTGCCTGCACACTGTGCCATAGCAGTTGTAGCTCAGAATTCAGTCAGCCAGTTTCAGGCTTGCTCAAACCTGTCTTAATAAAAATGCCATTACAGATTATTTCTTTTGTCTTTGATTTCATCCTGATAAACTGTAAAATCCCTAAAAGAGTCAAAGACTTAGTAAGGTATTGAATCATAGAATCATAGAACAGTCAGGGTTGGAAAGGACCTGAAGATCATCTAGTTCGAACCCTCCTGCCATGGGCGGGGAAACTTCACCCTAAACCATACCACCCAAGGCTCTGTCCAACCTGGCCTTGAACACCTCCAGGGGTGCACATTCACAGACAGAAAAGACTCCATTAAAACCTGATACAGTATTCACAAAAGAGACAATTGTTTCCTTACAACTGATGTAATCCAATCATAGAATCATAGAATAGTTTGAGTTGGAAGGGACTTTTGAAGTTCATCTTATCCGACCCCCCGTTGCAGTGAGCAGACATTTAAACTACACCAGGTTGCTCAAAGCCTTGTCCAACCTGACCTTGAACACTTACAAGCACCAGTTGAATGCCATACCTTTTTTTACAGATGGCTTCTATATGAGAAATAAATTATTCAAGCACTTTTCCAACAATGCGTGTATTGGATTTTGTACCTGAAATTCGGTTTGCAGAAGTGATGGGATCTCACAGCTGCAGATAAAATCAATAAGAGATATGCTTTGGTCATATTTGGTGAAATTCCTGATTAAAATACAGCCATCTCAGATTTGGCATCTGAAATAAATTTCTCAGGGAGTTGGATCTAAATTTATTAGGTGAGGATTGCAGGGGGTTTATGAAGGTAATTAGTGCTTGTGAAATGTTTGGAAAAGTGTCAGAAAAGCCCTTAGAGGGAGTTCTCTTCAGTGGAGTTTTCACAGTAGAATGTGCTGCGAGTCACACCTAAGTGCCTTGTCCCAGAGAATGAAAACCTAACAGATACTGGATAAATTGCTCTCTAAGTGATCACTTTTCTGCCAAACTGTGGAATAAAGATCCAAGTGGAGAAAATGACATGTCATCAGCAGATTAAAAACTGCATCATTTCATCTATGCAGAGATCTTCCTGAGGTGCTTGGATGGCTTTTGACAAGCCCCTCAGAGTAAGACTTCCTGCCTTCATTAATATTTCCTGTAAGATGCATATACACCTTTTACATCAATGAGAAACACAAATCGGTAACTAAATGAAGCAAACTTAATTATTTGTTTATGGAAAATAGTTACAATTTTAAATGTATTTCTGCTTCTGTTTTAAGGCTATTTTGAGACAGCTTACAGAAAGCCAAACACATGGGACCCTGCTTTTTTATCCTGCATGCTTCTTAAGGAACAAACCTGTAATTTACAGAAAGAGGGGGGTAAGAGTAATTCTACACTGCTATTTATACCACAAATACCAGTGCTAACAAACTTGTTTCTCAGACATTTGTATTTGTGATTCTTCTTTATATCTTTCTCTCTGTAGCAATCACATTTTGTTTAATTGTAGGTTACTAGGAAGCTGTCCTGTCTTTGACTTGGGTCACAGAGCAAGTCATGCAGATGAGAGATTTTGTCCTTTGGACAGAAGAAAAGAACTCTTAATGTGATGTTCCTTGTTTGTTTGTTTTGAGCCATTTTGAACAAACCTCTTTGGGCTCCCAGTCATTGTGATATAGTGAAGATACATTACCAGGAGAATGCAATTTGATATACCTTTCTTGGAAGATTTGCACTTTTGGATATACCATGGAAAGAAATTCAGACGGATATTGCCAATCAATTTATTAGCACTTCAGAAAGCATGATTTTCTTTTTTTTTTTTTTTCCCTAACACTTGAAAACGTTTAGTAAAACAAGGCTATTGGTTTATTTTGCAATGAAGTACTAAAACATTGTAAAGAAAAGGCTATAGATAATTTCTGTTTCACTAAGCCAAATCTTGATTTTCACCTCTTGCATTTCTTAAAACTGATGCACTCTTTGCTGTTGTCAGAATTCAGAAAGTTGTTTCCTTCATTCAGGCCAGTCTGTGAAATGAGGAGACTGAAAATCCTGAACATTTACAGATGACTTCTGGTGTTCTTACCTATTTTATATTGAAGATGTGTCACCTTTTGATAGTATCTCATATACCAAATGCAAACTGCGACAGAGAATTCTGCTCTATGTTTTTCACTTTTTATCACCATTTGTCACAGTTTATCATGGCTCTATAATGTGTTTGGGTTTTGTTGGTGTTTTTTGTGTTTTGTGTTTGGTTTTGTTTGCTTATTTGTTTATTGTTGGGTTGTTTTTTTTTTTAGCAAGTGGATTCTACTTTCTGACTTTTGTAGTAGGTGCTGCTATTGCTTAGAGAAAATTCAAATTCCAGAATGCTGTGTTGTGCATAACAACACAAGGTAATTGATAGTTACATCTTGTTCTTGGAAGTTTTGTTTAGGTGGCATTGAAGCTTGCTAGATGCAGCATTGTAGCTCCTGCAGAAGATCAGAAGACGACTTAATCTGGATTATTTTTCCTTTCTTCTTTTCCTGTTTTCAGCCATAGCACCAAGGGCAAAGAAAACCAGACATTTTCTCCATATCAGTAACTATTCCCTTCACATTGCTTCCTAATATTTTTAAAATTCCCATCTGAGCTTCTCCAGAAACCTTTGGAAGGCAGCCTTAGCAATGACTGACTTCTTCTTATCCCATAATTGCTGAGAAATCTCACAGGTTTCTTGCTTATTTCTAAGGCATTCTATACCTTATTTCAAGAACTTTATCAGAATCAAAAGGTATCTAATATACTTACAGTAGAAGAAGCTGAAAAAATGCAACATTCCTCTCACTGTCATTCTCATCTGATAGCATATAGGGAACTGCTGAGCATCTTTTTTTCTAGAAGGAGCTACATTGCTTCTGTGCTGTAATATATAGTTGGCAGAGATGGTTGCCACTGAACATTGTCTTAGAGATTATTCTGAAGCAAGGACTATAGCTGGTTTTGTAAGAGAGAGTATTATATTTACTGTACTGATAGGAGTTAATGTCAGAAGTTTTGCTGATGTGTGGCTGTCTCCCTCAATTTTTCAGTAGGATTCTGAGCCATCGCATGTGCTCTTGTATGGTTAGGGTTGGTTATTTTCCTTGGATATGAACACCATTTCTACTATGGAATCCAAGCCCGTTAATTTTGCCAGTTTACTTGCCAAAACTCCATGACTTAATCCAGCATATTACTCCCATAGTTAGAAGATTAGAAAGTAGTGATTTTCTACTTAATGGTACCAATGAGTTGTTTGCTA
>JAVHNF010013989.1:1313-12498 GCA_034783455.1 Micropsitta finschii
ACAGCTATAAACTCAAATCTTGTGTTTAAACCCATTCAGCAACTTCAGAGGAGTAAGACCCTGCCCTATGGTTCTGTCATTCACAGTACCACTGATCCTTGTACATGTATCCTTGGACTACAAGCACAACAGTAATTACAGCATTAACTACTAAGATACATGGCAGAGTTTCATACCGAAACCAAGATCAGTTGGAAACCAAAATCATCCCCAGATCCTTACTATCTGCATCTTGGCAGTGCTTTGCACTTCTTGCCAATGCACCCAGAATTACTGATGCTGTTTCTATGAACAGGCTAATAGAGGGGAAGTCACAAATCATCAAGACTGTCTCTCAATTTAAAAAAAAAAATAAATAAATAAAATAAAAATTAAAACCATAGTTTTCTCAAATCAATTGTTTTTACAAAAATACCTGAGGCTGAGCAGGAATTTTTGGAAACTAAAAGACCAGTTTCCAAAATTGTTTAGACTAGTTCCCAGTAATGTCCAAAAGCCAGTCCAGTGTATGTACTCTTCTGTGCTCTTGACTTCCAGCAAATAAATAGTGTTCTGTTCTTCACTCACAAAATGCAGCTTTTTCTTAATGGCGGTTCAACTTTACTCAGAAAACTTGAACTCACCCATAGGAAATAAAAGTGATCAATGGGGAAATCTTGTCTCTCCATCTACAGGGCCATTTTCTCGTTTAATCTCTATGGAGTTTTAGCAAACAAACCTCTCAATGAGCAATATTAAAAGATCATTTTTCTTCAGCCTCACTACCATTCTTTCTGCCTATGCTTTCCACTCTGCATGGATCAACACAGTATGCTCTTTTTTCCTGTAAAATTGGTTAATTTAATTCTTCATATTATAAAATGCAGAGGACATACTCAGATTACTGAAGCTACCGGTAATTACAAATTCAGAAATTAAAACCTGTTGATGAGTTTGGGGTTTTTTAACTAGTTGCAAATGGCAGCCAGCCAGCACCATGCTAGACCTAGAGATGCGAACGCGAACTCCGGAGCATGCTGTGCCGAGGCTGGTTCTGCCATCAGCTCAGCACGCTCAACCTGCAGCCCGCCTGTTTCTCACGTCCTTCCTGACCCACATTTGGGGGGCCGCAGGGCGCAGGAGCCACCACCACAGTCACAGGACTCCACAGGCGAACCCTCCATGCCCGCGGCAGGAGGGATGCTCCGGACCCGCTCCGGCCAGCCCGGGCCCCGCCCACACATCAGGGCTGACCAATAGAGGAGCGGGACGTGAGAGAGCTCAGCCAATCAGCGTCCGCGCAGGCTACTGGTCCCCTTGCTGGGAATGCGGCCCTCGGAGCCCTGGACCAGCCGCCCCGGGGCTCGCGGTCAGGCCGAGGGGCGAGCCGGAGCCCCCCGGAGGGCTGCAGCTGCTGGTTCTTGCGAGATGCTTCTTGCCCCGGCCCGGCTGCACCCGGCCTTCTGGCGCTGCCCAAATCCCGGAGGTTTCGGGAGGACGTTGTCACCTCGTCCCTGGCTCTAGTGGGACAATAGAGGAGAGGAAATAGTAACAGACAGCTCTCCTCAGGAGAGCGCATCCTGCAGCTGACAGATTGGAAGTCGCACTGGAGTGAGGTGACCCCGCTCAGGATTCACACTGTTCTCCCGCCTTGTGCAGCTGCTGCCGGTGCGCGGATCCCGGGCGGGTCACAGGAGCTTGCCCTCTGCCCGCTGCACGGAGTCGGTGGGACCCGGTCGGTGCTGGGGAGCGTGTCCCCGCTGGGGAGGTCGCAGGGTTGGGGCCCTAAAAATTAAATGTGGCGGAATTTCTCCCCGTGTATTTTGTGTTTCTGCTTATCCGCTACACAGCAGTCAACATAAAATAAAATAAAATAAATAATAAAAACAAAAACATAGAACCTGTTTTGAGTTTGGGGATTTTCGTTTGCTCATTGGGGTTTCTTTTGACCTCGACTTCGGCTGTTCGTGGTTACTAAATACTTCTGTTTGTGGTTTGCTTCTTTCAACGACTACATTAATTTGTACACGTACAGACCGATAACTCATGGTTAATTCAAATTGTCTGCCATGAGTACCGTTCTTTGTAAAGGTAGCCCAAGTATTACGATGTCATGGGACACCTCTATTAAAACACACAACCTCCACTGACACTGACATTCCCAGATCACAGCTTTATTATTCTAGGATTTCCCCAACCTCGTAGCCCAAATGACGCAGCTCTCCCCAGGTGCCTGCCTTGAGAAGGCAACAGATAAGTATGGAAATAAAGACATGGCAGGGTAAATTCCGGGTCCCGCTGCCGGTGCTACACATGGTAACGGGATTTTCGATTCAACTGACAGACGAACAATATCCCGTTTTCCACAGGAAAGACTTTTTGTATTCACTTTAATGACAGAAACACAAGTTGCGTCCTGGGATAAAAACGGATCGAGTGAGCGGGTATTTAGTGCATTAGCCCAGACATCATCATCATTAAAATAATAATAGTTAGAATATTAATAATTAAAATAATAATAGTGATAATAATAATATCCTAAAGCCTACAGCTTTAAAGGAAATCAAGCCTGGTATTTGACTTCACATTTCCTATTACTGCCAAGCACGTTTAGCCTTAAGTGAGCAAAAGGAGGATCAGATATTCTTTCAGCTTTGCATCTGAGAGTGATTCAGATCCTGGAAGCAATTTGTTTGCATTTTACATCGCGTCCCCTACACCCTGGGCTGAAATAGGGCCCGATCCTGGAAACTCTCAACCTTCTGTGGGTCACAGCATCAATCGAAGAGATGTACCATCTGTTTCGGAGTTGGGAGCTACGCAAAAGCAAAACGTGGAGCTCTCTTCCGTCTCCCCTTCCTGCCCAAGCACAGATTCACACCAAAAGCACTGGCTGGGCCTGAGCAGAAGGGACTTGGAGAGTTTTCCGAGGAAAACATAATTTTCTAAGTCTTTTATAAAAGTTCAACGAGTTTCAGCTTCCCCATGCCAACAGTATAAGATCTTTTCCTTAGATAAAAGTAACAATGATTCTAAAGAAAAGGGTTTGCAAAAGGAGCACGTTTGACAGAACACACATAAAGCAGAGTAATGATGTTCAGCCTTTAACATCTTTCCACTGACCCTGTACAGAAAAAAAAGAAAACTGTTTCCAAAAATCGTAGGCATAGGGAAAAACAGATTGGGGTTTGTTTGGGTCTTGCCGGTTCGTTTTGCTAAGTGACAGAAGGAAAATACTCAGACGCAATATTCAGTGGGACAAATACTTTAGAGCTTGACTCAAAGAAGCTAAAAAGCCATCAGGATGTGCGCCGAGCTCCCCATCATCAGAAGCGTGGAGAAACACAAGATCCTGCCTGCAGCGTTTCAGTGACCAACCAAACGGCAGTTTGTCAGTAACTTTATTTAGAGAAAAAAAAAATAAAATAAAACAAAATAGCATGACAAACCGGAACCAAGACCAAAATACTGTATCCACCGTACATCATTCATTAGAAAACAAACATACACCACATTTGTATTCTACCGAACAGAGAGTGTATTTCCCTTAAAATGATATAGTGCGTGCATTTAGATTCATGCTTTTCAATATGTAATTTACATTTGTTACTCAAATATTATGTTATAAATAATTGCAACTTGATCAAATGGTGCACCTGTTATATGCGAACCTTTTCAGTGCTGCAAGAGTGGCTTTTTGTTGCCTTTTTTTTTTTTTCTTTCTTTCTTTCTCTCAAAAAAGCTGGTGGTATTGCTTTATTAGGACCCGAGAAAGCACATCTGAGGTGTCAGGTAAGGTGTACAGAAGCCAGAGGTGCTTGTGATCCGGGTCTTCTGCTGCGCCCTATGGCTTGGATCGCAGGAACAAGTGAAGGGAGAGCACATAATAAAAAATCGTTTCCAAAAGGCACAATTTCCTCGACACAAAGGTACAATAAAAATATATGGCCACTAAAATACGGGCGTCTATGGGGGTGCGCTGTTTGTTAGGTGGGATCCCAGGCCCGCCAGGGTTTCACCCCCCTACACTCTCCCGGCCCAACTCTCGGCCGCCCTGCCGCCAGCGGGTGGCAGCCAGGCCGGGCTCCCCCGCGACACGGCCACCCTTGGGACCGTCCCAACTGGGAGTCGGCGGGAGGGAAGAGCTGCCTCTCCGGACCGGCTCGCTCTGCCCCGGTCGCATCCAGCGTCACTGCTCGTGGTTCCTGCTGCCGCTCTCCGGGTCACTCTGGTCGTCGGTGAAGCAGACGTCCACGTCGCTCTCGTTGTCAGTCTTTTGCTCCTGCTCGGGGGCCGCGTAGCCAGAGTCACTCTTGTCCTCGGCCGCCTTGCCAAGGCTCTGCCCCGGGTGCCGGGACTTGACGTGCCGCTCCAGGTCACGGCGCCGCACCAGCACCTTGCCGCAGTACTCGCAGCGGTAAGGCGTGTTGCCCTCGGCGTGCAGACGGATATGCTTGTTGAGGTTGCTGGGGTCCCCGAAAGGCCGCAGGCAGACCTTGCACTTGAGCGGCTTGTAGCCAGTGTGAGTCCGCATGTGGATCTTCAGCCCGTACTTGCGGGAGTACAGCTTCCCGCAGTAGAGGCACAGGTGCCCGGTCTTGGGCTTCCCGCCGGCCGCCGCTGCCGCCGGCAGCGCCTCCAGCCGCCCGCGGCCCTTCTCAGCCGCCAGCTCGGAGAGCTGCTGCGTGTGCATGGCGATCTCCCGGTCGATGCTGGCCAGCGAGCCCAGCTCGGCGGCGTGCAGCCCCGCCGCCGGCCCCCCGAAGTACGATACCGACTCGGGGTACTTGAGGAGGCCGCCCAGATGCAGCTTCAGCGGGTAGTAGGGCGCGGCGCCGTAGAGCAGCTCTCCGTTATAGACGGTGAGCGGCATCACGGGCAGCCCGCACTCCCCCGCGTACGCCTTCAGCCCCTCGAAGGGCGGCAGCGCGAAGCGCTCCAGCGCGCCGCCAGGCAGCGGTGGGTAGCGGGCGGGCGGCAAGGCGGCGCCTGGCAGCCCCCGCTCCACCTGCCGGAAGGCCGAGGCCTCCTCCAGCGGTGAGAGCAGCGGGAAGGCGCGGAGCCCGCCGCCGCACGCCAGACCGGCCGCTGCCGCCGGGGGGGCGGCCTCGCCCGGCAGAGCCCCGCACTTGGGCGGTGCCTCGGCGGCGGCTCGTCCCGCCTTCAGCCCCCCCAGCAGCTTGGAGAAGCCGAGGGCGGTGGCACTCCGTGCCTCCTCTCGCAGCGGCCCGGCGGGGCGGAAGGCCGAGCGCGCCCCGGGACACAGCGCCAGCCCGTTGCCGCCCGCCGGCCCCAGCAGCGGCCCCGGCCCCCGGGCTGCCCCTACGCTCATGTCCAGAGCCCGCTCCTGCTCCTCCTTGCCCGCCGCACGCTTGGGCAACCCCGTCTTGGCGAGCGGCGGGGAAGCGACGGCGGCCTCGCGCTTGACGGGCTCCCGCGGGCCGCAGGCCGGCAGCGGGTGGGCGCGCAGCGCGGCGGCCGGCGGCTCCTTGGGCGGGAGGCCGAAGGCAGCGGGCCGGCCGTGGTCGTGGTGGAGGAAAGGGCGGCCGTGGCTCAACGCGCAGTGGAAGTGGACGTGGGCCTTGAGGCTGTTTGGGTACTTGAAGGTCCTCCAGCAGTACCAGCAGATGTACCGCTCTTCCCCTGCGGAGGCAAGCGGAAGGGCCCATCAGCGGCAGCCGCGCACCACCACGCATCTCCGCGCCTACCCGCGCAACCCCACTCCCCCACCGTGTCGCGGCGCGGTGCAGGCTCTGCGCGGCTAGGGCTGCGCTCCCGCGGACGGTCGCCGTGAGGCAGAGGGGAGCAGCTGCTGCCCCGAGTAGTCTGTCGGGGAGCCCATCTGTTGGCGTTTGCAGAGGAGGTAGCGTATGTCAGGGAGTCGGCTGCACCGAACAAAGGCCAATCTAATGATCGTGAGCCCCTCATTACGCGGCGAGACAATATCCGATATGTATGGGCCATATGTAATCGTTCTCTTTCAGAGCACAATGCCCTTTGTGCACCATCCCTAAACACTTCGGCTTCTCTAAAGCGCAACAGACCCCGGTGGCCTCGGCCCTGGTGACTCCCCTCACGCAGAGGAACAGGCTTCTCTTTCCTCCTCCAGGCTCTGCCTTGCCAGGGGTGTCCTCCTGAGCAGGAGCATCTCCCAGCCCCGACGGTGAAACGCTGCCTCTGCGGCCAACCTGCCTGCCTGGGTATTTTTATGTATTTTCCTTTTTCCTCGTTTTTCTTTCTCCCTCTCTCACTTTCTTTCTCACCTTTTTTTTTTTTTTTTCTTTTTTTTCTTCTTTTTTTTTCCCTTTTCTTTCCTATCTTTCTCTCTTCCCTCGTTTCCTTTTCCCTTTCCCTTCTCTCTTTCCCTTCTCTCCCTTTCCTTCCTTCTCCTTTCTCTCTTCTCCTTCCTTCTCTCTAGTGTTACGTCTACATAATATCCATCCTTCTCCCGCCTCGTCTCTCCTCGTCACTACAACACACCACGAAGACGTTTTGGGAGCCGTCGGGTCTCTCACGAACTGCTGCCCATCCCCACCCCGTCTCCAGTCGATCCTCGCCGTGTGACCAAGTGCCGCACAGAAACAAGAGGCCGCTCGGGCCGGGGACCAGCTCCTTACACTTCAGGGGATCCCTTAGGGAACGATGGGAGTGTGGTGAGGCACAAACCACCAGCAATGGGGCAGCTTCAGCAGAGGCACCTGCTGAATAGGGCTCTTCGGCGGGTCACCGAGGCGGACACGGTGGCCGCAACCAGCCTGAGGGGCCTTAACTCAGCGTCTGGGGCAGGGACGAGCCGGTGGCCGCTGATCCGGTGAAACACGAAGGATCTCGCGTGGACGGATTCGGCGCTATTGAGAGTGTCTCGTCTCCTGGGTCCTTGCTGTCGTGCGCAGCTCTTCCTCGCTTGCTGCGAATCGGAGGTCTCAGGCTGCACGAAGTTACCAGGTCCTTGGAAGCGGGTTTTCGCCTCGTCGAGGAGGGCGGGAGAAAGGAGCGAGCGTATCTGCCCGGCAGCGGCCGCGGGAGGGAGAACTGCGGCTGAACCCCAACGCCGTACATACAAACGGGGCAGAGGAGCGCTGTGGACAGAATGGCGTGCGGCCACGGACCGCTGCCGTCGTTCGCCTTTGAGGCGCGGTTTGGTCCTGCAAGAGCTTGGTGGGACCGGCCGCCACCCGAGCGCCACCAAGCCAGGCCAGGGGCTTTCCCCGCTCAGCTCCAGTCCAGCAGCCATCGCTCGGGAGCGAGGTGGAGGGAAAAGAAACGAAAAATACTCCTTTCTCATCCCAGTAAACTCAAATAAATGAAGATTTGGAAAAGAAGATTTGCAAAGTTTTGTTTGTTGGGAAAAAAAAGAAAAAAACAAAACCAAAGCAAAGAAACAAACACAACCCCCTCTGACATTCTTCTGCTATGTTGGCTTTGGGGTTTTGTTGTGGTTTTTATTTGGGTTTTTTTGAGGGGTTTTGTTTGTTTGTTTGTTGGTTGGTTTTTGTTGGTTTTTTTTAGGGGGGCGGGGAGGGGGGTGTTGTTTGTTTGGCGGTTTTTGGTGGGCTTTTGAGATTTTTTTTCCAGCATACTGTCCTTAAAAGAAGAGCACTTCAGCATTTGATACGCTTATTCCGAGTCCGTTTCAATTAGCCTAGAAATGGTGGGGCCGAAAACAAGGCAGATCCGCCGGGTCAGCCTGCAGTTAAGCCTCGCTTCGACAGGACAGGGAAAATGCCACACGCCTGCTGCATCTCGCAGGCCCGAGATTCCTTGCCGTTATTTCCCTCGAGCAGCATTCGCGGGCAAGGGGCTGCTGGGCAGGGAGAAGGAGGCAAAAACCAGCCGGGTGTCCTTCTTCCTGCAGCCAAAACTTCGCCAGAGCAGGCTTTTTCGAGGGGGTGACGCTCCGCAGACCCACGGCCTCAGTGCCCTTGGTGGAGGGGTGGGAGAGAGTGACCATGAGTTTCTTTTGCGGGTGAAGTTTTAGTATAGGGAGGGATTTGTGCTCTTGTGCATCGCACGAGTTAGGCAGGAGGTGAGTAGTCAGCGCCAGGTGTATCTGCAGTCATCCCTCCGGGTAGGATCCCGATTTGCCTCCGGAGCAGCAGGCCTCAAGGGTTGTGGAGGGCTCAGCATCCCCTGGATTGAGCTCATGCTCCCCTCTCGGGGACTCCGCCTGCTGAAGCATGTTCTGTGTCGGGCAGAAGCAGGGGTGTCTCTCGTCGCCAGCTGAGCAGCCTTGGCCCGGGGTGGCCTACTGCCCGCCAGCAGGTCGCCGAGCTGCCGCCGCCCGGACCCCCCGGGATGGGCATGCCGGACACCTTTTCGTTTCGTCTTCTTTTCTCTCTCTGAATGGGCTGCCAGCTTGTAATTTTTGTGAACACCAGTGTGATTCCAGATAAGAATCAGCTCGCAGCCGGGTGTCTTCCCCTTCCGGTATCTTCAGGTTTCCCTATCTGAGCCTGATTTGACGCCGACTTAATTTTTTACCTCATACATCTTAATTTACAGGGACCGTCCAGTACCCGTTTGGATTTGACTATATGAACCTACCCACAGGATAACCTGAAAATAGGTTCTGAAGCTCTAACCGAGGAACATGGGAAATGTAAGAGGTATTTTTAAAGACCGTGAAGCCAAATTGCTGTCTCGCACCATAACACTAGCCTTGTTTCACATAAATCCCATTTGCCTATCAAAAGATCATTAAATTGTACCGAAGTTGTAACGACTCGAGGCATGGGGGCCTTTCCATAGGCTACCGAGTTAATAGATCACCCTTTAAACATAAGCAGATGGAGTCTTAGTTTAAAGGATGGCAGGTTAAAAGTCACTGCAGCTGAGCTGGCATTAATGTTTTCTAAGGGAGCAATTTGAAGAACCCACTGTTGCCTACCGCAGTTTGAGTTCCCGCCAAAGGTGATCATTAAGAGGGTCTGGTTTGATTAATTTAATTTGTTTGTTCTGAAACGAATGGCCGCATCTGTACCTTTCTCGTCGTGCGTTGGGGTGGCCGTGACGGGGATGTCAAACCACTGCGCCAGTGGGTTGGAGTACCAAACGGTGAGCTCCTCTCCCGGCTGGACATCTCGCAGCGCCCGGTAGAAAATCTGGGAAGGGGAGAAAGGAAACTTCTTCAGGAGGCTTGAGAGGGGAGGCAGGTGACGGAGAGCAGTAACAGGCCGGCCCGGAGCCGCGAGTGGGGTACCTGTCCTCCTGGCAGATCCGCAACAGCCTCCAGTGTCTGCTCTTGGGAGTTTCGGGCAGCTCGGATTAACCCTATCCACTCCAGAGCTGAGCTCCCGGCTTCATCCACTAATTCCCCTCTCACCATCCGCACCTGGAAGACAGGCGGCACAGCTGTCACTTGTCACTTCCACGCGAGACGAAACAGAAAACAAGAAAACAGCTTACCCGTCCCCCCTGCCTCCTTGCCTGTCCTCTCTGCCTTGCCCCGCGAGCCTGCTCTCTTACACCAGGCAGGTGCCTGGGCATCGCAGCTAGGAAGCAGCGGCCAGAGCCTCTCGTTTTGCAGGCCTTACATCCTCAGCCTCCTTTGGGCAGGACCTTTCCCGGCTCGCAGGTGCGTTGGGAGACCTGCGGCCGCCCTAAGAGGGAGGGGGTGGGAATTGCTACTCTGCAGGAGTCGGGATAGAAGATCTCCATCCCCAGCACTGCGAGGGAAAATGGGATTTTACCCTCAGATCCCACTGGCCCAAATGCACCTCCTTCAGTGGCAGCTGCTACAATTAGCCTAACGCTGTATTAAATGACCAGGTAAGATGTTATCATTTTTTTAAGGGTTTGTGAAGTCTTCGAGTCTGCACAACACAATCGCGACACACACGACTTGTCGGGAGATGAGAAGAGGGAAAGGGGAGAAGGATTCTGCTTAGCTACAAAGTCTCTATAGCCCCATACTTCATAATCTGCTTGCCCATACAAAGAGAAAATGAAGTGCCCGTTCCCTGAATGACCGTGCAATAAAAGTCACCGGAACAAAGCGGTCTAAAGCGAGAAACCAAGGGAGCCAGATGAGAAATAAATTTGAGTGGGCTGGCAGAGCGTTTAAAAACAATTAAAGGCCATTAAAAATCCGAGCGGAACGCGTGAGTCGCGGCTGCCCGGGGGGTGGAGGGAGGGCTACCACCCGCAGTACCCTGAGGAGCCCGATGGACGGGGTGAGCACCCCTCGCCGCCTCCTCCGCGCTCAGTCCCTTCTCGGACACTCACTGACCCCGGTGCCGACAGCAGAGCGGCAATCACCCCGTCCCGCTCCGGCTGTGCCGGTGGTTCGTGGGTCCGAGGCTTTCCGAAAAGGCCAAGCAGCTCCGGGCTGCCCCGAACCCCATCACCAGCACCCCCGGCCCTGGAGGATCCCCGGCCCGCTGCCCCTCTCTCCCCTGCGGCCTCAGTCAAAGGGCATGCTGCTGAGGAGAGGGATGGAGGGAAGCGGGGCACAAACCCGATCCAGAAATGAATCGGTGCATCTGCTGCTCCCTCGAGCAAAACCCGGGGGCTGAGAAAGCCTCATGTCCGCGTCTCTCCGGGGCTCAGGTTCACGAAGCCAGCCCTGCAGGGAAGGGGCAATTCCAGAGTGAACGGAGCCCAGCGGGACGGAGACTGAGAGGAGAGACCAGCTCCCTCCAGCATCGGGCACCAGGCATGGGGCTGCGGCGACGTTTTCAGCACGTCTGTGTTCAAGGTGGGAGCGCATTCTCTCCTCCGGGAGAGCCGCTTGGTCCCCTGGCCTCGTCGCGGAGGCGAGCCGGGCTAGCTGAACCCCTGCTCTGGCGTGGAGAGGAAGAGGGCATGGGCGGGTTCTGCTGGCAAAGCCACAAGGAGACATCTCGGGACGCTCTGGAAATGCTTCCCTTTCCTTTCCTGGCTTGCTCTAAGAAGGGAGGATTGAAGGCGGGGAGGAGGGAGCTTAGAAGAGCAGCCTTTTCTCCTAAGCCGGCTTCCCCCGAAAGAAGGAAAAGCAAGGTCCAGCGGTGCAGCAGAGACCGTCGGAAAATACCTTTTTCTTGGGTCCTGGCTCCCTGCGGTCTGACAGGTACTTGCCCAGTTTGAAGGAGCCCGGGACCGGGCCCAGCCGCAGCCCTGCAGGGATGCAGCTCTCGGCGCTGACGCTGCCGGCCGTCAAATCCCCCTCCCGCTTCCCTCCCGCCGCCTCCGTGTTCCCCTGCTCCGGGAAACCTCCTTTTCCTGGGCC
>JAVHNF010013992.1:4951-18299 GCA_034783455.1 Micropsitta finschii
AACAACTGACACACCCTAAGCTGTGTGAAAGAGGGGGGGCACCTTCCACTGCCCTACTATTAACTGGTTGTTAAAAACTGCACTTAATGAGAAGAGAGCTCCATTTTTGGAGATGGGAGAGGACTGAGTGGGAAGGATTCACTAAACAGCTAAGGTGCGTTTAAAACAGTCTTCCTGTTTGCAAGGAAAGTATATGGAACACCAGTAAGTGCTCTTCTCCAAGGCAAAACCCTGTATTGTTTCAGTTTTACAAAGAGAGATGTGAACCCTGTCTACATGCTCACTCTCAATGGACGACATACAACTGTCAGCTTGTAAATCTTATTTTAAAGCTGCTTCTTCCCACTTGCAAACAAGAAGCAGATAGGTGAGATTCCCGAGTGACATGGGGTTTGGAAGCTTCTTGAGACAGAACTGTTCTCACACACATGGTGGGTGCTCACTCGCTCTGGGTGAGCAAGGGCAGAATATGGCAGAGGAATCTCTCATTTGCAAGAATCCTGGAAGACTTCTGCTCTGCAGACCTTCCTCCAGTTAAATCCAAGCAAAGAGAAATCACATCTAACCTAGAAACCACCGTCTAGGCTTCTTATGAACATGCTAAAGGAGGAGGGGGGAAAGAGCTACGTGTGACTGGATGACCTCCAGGCTGTACGTACACAGCTTGACTGTAATCCGAGCATAATGGGTGTCTTTTTCTAAGTGAAACTACTGCCAATGCTTACAGATTTCTGTTTGCAGTTTTACGGGGCAAGAGCTGCGGTCGATATTCTCACATAAAATGTAACACTATCATCATGTGCCAAAACGCTAACTGAAAAGATTCATTATTTTGTAATTTAATCCCTTATAAATTCTATGGAGATCATATGGTGACTGACACTCACATCTGGTAGGACAGTTCTTGACTAATCCTTTTTTCCCAGGTCAGGTATACCAAGTAAATGCTCTACGGTTTGTGTACAAATAACCAGTTATACATTAGGAGTTATGCATTTCAGATGTTGGTAACACCAAGCTGGAAGGAGCGATGGTGGTAAAGGAAAAGTGGATTCACAGTTTCTCTGGCCGAGGTGCAGCTGAGTGCTCCTGCTCCCATCTGACAAAGGGCTATTGTCAAACAGCACACACCGGAACTGTGAGTTTAAAAGCAAAAATCAAATTAATTAGAAGTCAGTGCCTTTACCTAGCTGAAGCTGAGAAACAGGACCCAGCAATCCTCTCGGATGTTAAGCACACAGCATTTATCAAGGATTTCACTGCTCCCAGCCAGCTCACTTTTCCTATTCCCAGTCCTCCATATGCCATTCATTCGCTGTAAGCTCACCTCAAGCTTTGCGACTCATTTCCCAGCTGGAAGGCTGATGTTCTGAAAGGCAATATGAAATGTCTGCCCAAACTCACCTTTGTGTATGCACACCCGTACAAAATGCCACAGCAGCCCAGGTGTTCATGGCAGATGTCATGACGGGAGGAAGCGTTATTGTATTAACCCATCCCTGGCAGTGTTCAAGGCCAGGCTGGACAGAGCCTTGGGTGCCCTGGTTTAGTGTGAGGTGTCCTTGACCATGGCAGGGGGTTGGAACTGGACGATCTTAAGGCCCTTTCCAACCCTAACTATTCTATGATTCTGTTACAGACACCATGAAAGCCTGTTCTCCTGCAGTAGGCTTTTCTTAGTAACATACCAGGCTTTGCATCAGATGCAAAGTGCCAAGTGTTTGTGGGACAGGGTAAGTCTTCACCAGCTTTGTAGAATCAGTGCTAACTTCCCAGGCTCAAGCCTATGAAATGCAAGGGCAAGGAGGCAGCACAGGTCACATACAGAAGTTGTGTACTGGCTCCTTGGCTAAGTAAGAAAGGTGAAAAGTTCCTGTGCTGGCTGTGCAAGCACACAGCTGCTCATCAGATAGTAAGGGTTTGTTCCTCCTAACCTTCTCACTGCAGACCTGCTGCATGGATGCAGCCTCTAGGTCCTTCTACAAATATCCCTATAATGTTTTTAGGAAGTTCTCCCTATGGTGCTGCATGGAGGATGGAGTGAGACAGTCTGCTCTCCCTCCCTGCCCTTTACCCAGAAAGAACTGCTGTATCACCCAGAGGGGACTGCCCTCTGACAAAGAGCTGGTGAAGGAAAAATGGGACCTATCACGCTGATAAGATCATACAGCACTTCCGATGATCTTCTCAGAGGCTGGTCTCCCTCAAGAACTTCCTTATAACACCCCATGTCATTCCCGATGGGTGGATTTGCTGTAAAGCAGGCAGGAAATCACCATCTCTGAAATGCTGTTTCAGAACAGGGACAGCAATAACAGCAGCTCCTCTGTGTGTGTGTCTACAGAATGTAGGAAGAAGAAAACAGGAGCTGGCTGCATGAAGGGGACCATCCTGCAGAAAGGGTCAAGACAGCCACTCCACCCTTCTCCATCCTTTTCTGCTGGTACCAAGCACCAAAAGCCAGGCTGAGCCTCCCTTCCAAAGGTGCAGGATAACCCCAAAGCTTTGCTGTGTTCAAATGGACAGGCTGCAAACAGTTCTTTGGGTAGGAATTAAGAACAGAAACAAGCCAGTCCTCTTTTCAGTAAGCAGATTATGCTGCTCAGCATTAAAGAAAGAGGCAGCGCTATTCTTCATGAGATTAGAAGTCCGAGCCCTGGTTCCCCCAGTAATGCCGGAAAAGCTGCAATTTTAACTTCTGAATGCTGACCTCAAGCTTACCCCTCAGAGCCCTGTCTGGGTACAAGCTGTGCCTTTGCTCTCTGTACTCCTAAGGACCACAACCCAAATCACCCCAGATTTGCTGTGCGATGGAGATACCTTGTTTAGAAAAAAAATCAGTTTGTGGAAGGTTCAAGATGATGCACTCAAAAAGCCTAGAAAGTGAGGAAGAGCTACTCAAAACACCCTTCTTACTTCCCACAGCAGTGGTCAGAGATCCTTTTCTCTAGGTACTGATTCCAGCTGCTGGAATCTTCTGTTCCTGTTGAGGTGGGGGAAAATGAGGTCAGCAAATACACAACCTAAAGAGGTTATTTATAGAGGTTAAAAATCACTGTCTTAAACCAGGTACATCTCACAGCAAAGCAAAGCAAAGCGCTGTTGCTGGTTTTTCCTTTGGAAATTGTCACTGTAAAATAATGTTTAACACTGCTGGATGTTCTTGGTTTTAATTCTTAAACCTCCATGCAAGACCAACAGGGCACTTGCACACCTACAACACCAGGGCAAGCAAAGAACTGGGTGGTTTCTCATTGGGGTCACTGTGCATATGTTTTCCCAGACCATTTAACTGCCCAGTACTTAAGGAAACCCTGTGCCAGCTTTTCTCTGCCTGGGGGATTTTGACCAATGTAAATAGAACTTAACACACATTTTGCACTGTTTGCTCTTTCATGTATCTGTGTGCCTGTGTGCACAGGATGAAAAAGGAAAGTTTTCTCCAGAAGAACTGTATGTGTGAATGTGTTCCTTTACTCTGACTTCTATAAATATACATAATAACTGGAATAATATTTAAAGTTTTTCTGTAGACCTCTTAAGCTCTGAGTACATCCAGCACACACGGAGAATATCCTGGAAACCACAAGCATGGGTAGCGGGTTATTCCTTTTTCTAGTTTAATACAAATCCCTCAGCTTCTGAGGCAGTGCATCATTACCTCGATCATTAACCTCAATCAGCTTTGCAGTCATAGAATACTGTCTTGGAACTTACTAGATCACCTTCGAATGAGCATCCTCAGACTACAACAGACTGATAAGACCAAAGCAGCTGCTGCTGAACCTAATAGATTTGTTTCCCCAGGTTCCCATCTCCCTCTCCTGCACAGGATAACCAAGGCAAGCTGGGCTGCTTGAAAGTGAAAGGGCAGATGTCTTTAAGGGAAAGGGAATAGTGCTTTCTAGACCTGGTGTTTTGGCTGTTACACATTAATTTCAAATTCAGCCAGGGCACAAAGCTTGTGTCACACCAACAGAATAAAACTGATCTTGAAATACCTTCTGACCACTGGAAGGACTGTGCTGCTTCCAAAGCTGGCACCAAACTGTGTTGTATCTGGAAGTGAGATGGCAGAAAACCCATCTCAGCAGAGGTGAGCAGTAAGATCTTACAAGGAGTTAGATCTCAGCACGCAGTCTGAGAACCATCTAAGCAACACTGATTTAGCAGCTGATACACAGTGGAGGTGTTATTTCATATCCTAAATCAGTATTAGCTGCATTAGGGAGCTGTGGAAAGTGCTTTAAACAGCGGCACCCCATGGCACAGCATAAGGTCAGCATGTTGAGATGTCGGGTAGATAGCTTTCTGCTGCATGGACAGTTTTGGGTTGGGGAATGTTTACAAATTTTACATAGGTCACACAAGTAACAAGAAAAGACTCCTGTGCTCTAACAGTGATGTCCTGTCATTATGAATGTTACAAACTCTAGCGTGCACTGTCACTGCCCATTACAGCCTTGTGCAGAACGTGGCTGCTAATGCACTCACAACCTGGACCGAAAAAAACCCAGCACAATAAAGTCTTGTGTAAGCACAAGGCAGGAATCAGGCAGGTCAGATGCTTACCATGCTGTTCTGAGTAAGACAGTGAAGATGTTTCAAGCAAGAGAATATTTTGTGTTATAAACAGCATGATCAGCACCCCCCACGTAGAGCTTGAAGTTACAATGGAGTTGATACTCGCTTATCCAACTGTAGTTACCAGAAGAGAAACAGCATTTCCTACACATGAGCAATATCAAGTACGTTAAATGACTTCTTAAGACCAGTATAAAGCTAGGCATGCAACTGACTGACTGCAACCATACCCAGGCAGTAATTTGAGAAGACCATGATTCATTTTCAGATTTGTGTAGGAAAAGGGTTCAGATTTATTAGAGGGCAGATTTCAGTCACAAGTCCAACAATCACATCCTGCTAAACGTTCTTCTTGCAGTAATATCTGAAGAGGGCTGTTTCTGGTCCTTAGTCACACTGTTTTCACTGTTGGCAGTGGTTACTTGGCCTGTTTACAGTTAGGAGGCCTCAGAGCAAAGGGCCAAGGGTTCTTGTTAAAATTCCCCCACTAACCTGAAGATTTTGCATTACAAATTATGTAATTTTAAACGTATCCTCCCTTAGCATTGCTCATGAGAATAATTCTTCATTTTCCAACCCCACTCCCATTTGCATGTGTGAAAAATACCTGTGCAATAGAGCCATCCCAACCCAAGAGAGAGGGGAATATTGCTAAGACCTGTTCGTCATGGTGTTAGTACAGCCATAAATGTGTGGCTGGCAGTTCAGATTCCTATCCTCTTCCTATATATATTATCTCATTATCACAAACTAGCATAGCAGCTAGGGATCACAGGTAGAAGTGAGGATGGGGAGGCACCTGTGAGATAACATCATGCAGCAGTCACTCATTCCTGAGTACTTTATCTTACAACTCCCCCTTAAACACTGCTTATGCTGGTTGAATTGTTACTCTCTGAAACCAAGGTTCACGGTTCAATTTTCCCTCTTTTTTCCAAGTTTGGAAGACAATGAAACTGATTTCAGAGGCTGCCACTCATTCTTCTCCCTGCACAACTCTGACTCTTCCACTGCCCTTGAGCTATGCAGCAGCTGCTTGATAGATCACATTGTCTACCAGATCCCCACAATGATCCGATTTAAATATAACTTGTCTTTCCACCACTTCCCCCCCAAATAGGGGTTTATTTTTAACCTGGATCACTTAACCAGGTTCCTGTTAACAACTCTATGCCACCAACAGCTGTGCTGGCACAACTGAGGGGAGAGTGTCCATGGAAGTAAGGCAACAGGATCTTTTAAAGCCAACTGTGCAGCTCAGGTCAGTGCACCACAGAATCCCTTTCCCAGAATAAAGGGTAGGTGTGTAGCAGAAGTAGAATTTGATTTCCATTAAGTCTTGAATACAACACCTGAACATTTAAACTCTCTAGCTGACAGGACTAGCATCTCAAAGCCGTCTCTTCCAAATGCAGCGTATCTGTAGCCCAGACCAGAATTATCAAAAGGATTCAAGCACTGTTTCACTGTTCAGTATAGAAATGAAGCCATTACACACATTTACACTGCACTGCTAACTGGCTGCATACATCCCCAGTAAACAATAATAGAAAGGTTTGGGCTGTAAAGGACCTTAAATATCATCTAGTTCCACCCCTCCTTGAAAGCCTGACTCATACTCCAGTTTTACTCAGTTATCTTAACCTGTTTGGGTTTGCACCCCAGCTCTCATAACATCAGAGTATTTTCTGCTGATACAGCAACATGCTCCTGGAAAAGAAATGAGCTATACTGCTCAAAGCATCCTTTGCAGTTATCAGGAAACCTGCAGCTGAGGAGGGACGGTTATCACTGCACTCCTGTTAGACAAAGCAGGACAGTCTGAGTGTGTGGATCAGCCAAAAAGACATAGAAAGGAGGAGGAAAACTCAGGATAATCACTGTCAAGCAGCAAGAACAATTGCTCACGTTCTTGAGGAGTCCTTGTATGTGACAGACTGCTGTGACCTTGAGCCAGGCTCTGACTGGTGTGAGAGGTGCAGAACTGGACATGCTGGTTTATTTAGGGATTTTCAAAATCACACATGGATTTGTCTGACAGCAAAACCTCAGACTTTGTGAAGGGCCCAAGGACAGGGAGAAATTCACAATCAGTTCTTTAAAATAAACAATAAACAAGCTCATAGTTACCAAACTGTGAATTCACAACAGACCCTTCAGTACATAAGTCATCGAAAGCCGAACCAATATAAGCTTGCCACAAGCAGAAGTGTCACACTGTGGTAGGCTACTACTAAGGTTTTCAATTGTACCTTCAGTCAAGAGCATCGACCTTTTTCCCCATTGATGAGACCTACAGAACAAGATGTTGTATTAGACTGAGAAACTTCATACTCATTTTAAGTGTCATGCTCGAGCACAATTCAATGCTGACAGCAGCAGTTCATGTCCTCAGTGCCTGCCCTTCTGCCAGACAGCAATGCCTGTGCACACCAATGCAAAGGAGAAAGCTCACGCACAGGGGAACCAGCTCTCTGAATGACATTCCTGCTGGGCAAGGTGACAGGTCAGTAGGTCCAAACACCTCTTGGTGACTGGGATAAACAGAAACAAGATCATAAGTCTGGTTCCTTCTAGGTAACTTCCGAGTGGACTTGCAAGATGCTCTAAGCCTGAAGAAACAGCCCTCCCTGGGGTTGTGGCTCTCTGCCTTCCAGCTCTGCTAACACAGACTGACATATGCCTTACCACAAACCTGGGTGTGAGATACAGGAGTGCTCTAGAGTGATGCACACCCTGCACTGCCCAGCTGCTGCCCTGTGCCCAAGGCACAAAACCTCTGACCTGCTCCAGAGCATGTGGTAAGGCAAAACCCACCAGAGAAGCTGTAAGGTTCTCATCTCTATAGGTGATGGCCTGAAAGCATGCCCTCACTGTATTCCAGCCAGCATCCAACTGCACACAACGCTTTAAAGGCCAGAAGGGTAAGCAGCAAGCACAGCAAGGAGTCCCAGACAATCCTGTATGTATCTCAAGGAACTAGTTTAATGACTTCTAGAAGAAGTAGCTTGTACTACAGAGGAGGGTAAGGATTTGAGAGGAAGGCTGAGAGAGACAAGCGAGGCTGTATGCTGGAATTAGAACATGAATTTTCCTAAAACAACAGATGGACTTGAACCTTCCACAGGATTTACATCCACTTGCCAAGCTAGCTAGATGCCAGCCAGCTCACACCTGAAATCCCTGTCCCTGCCTCAGTACTGCACTGTGCTGCAGGTTTAATAAACCCCAGCTCTCGGCAAGGATTGCTAACCAAGGAGCAGCACTGAGCTCACATGTCCCTGCTCTTCTCATTCAGGGCTTAGCTTGCATGATGCCAGCCCAGAACATGAGCAGGACCCTCCCATGCCAAATGCAACAGCACCCGACTTCAATACATCAGGCGCTTCTCAAACAATTCCGCAATGCAATGTTTCTTTTATTACAAACATGGTATTTTTTTTTCAACCAGAAAAAGCTAGAAATTAGTTTTGCAAACAAGTTTTATCATTATTCACATCTTAAACTGGAGGAGGAAAGAAAATCACAACCTGCTGCCAAAGCGATTCCTCCTTGCCCATGAGTCACTGGTTTGACTCAGCCTGGTGGGACATGAGCCATTTGACAACAATAGAAATCTGGCAGCTTGCATCTCACAGTTAAACAAGCTCACGGGCCCTAAAAATAAGCCTGCTAAGCTGCTGAGGTCGTATTTTCCTACCAAATTTCCTGCCGAGCGGTTCCAACCATCGTTTGACCACATACTACTTCATTGATAGACCTCCTTCGTTTATTGCAGGCAGAAAGATTTAACTAGTAAGTAAGGAAGCAGGGAATTCCTGCTGGTGGGCTTTCTGGAAGGGGGGGAGCAGGAGGGAAGAACAAATGAGACAAAGAATTATGAGCAATGTGTGCATTTTCCTGGCATCGGCAGCACTTCAGAGTAAGCGATGCTATGAAGCACACCTCCTTCCTCTGCATGTGCCTGTCCTTTCCTTCCTTTCAATAAAGTGTGGTTTAAATAAAGAAACATCTGCACGAAACTCTGCAGCAGAGGACCCCTAATCAGGCAAAGATAAATGTAAGCATCTGGGGTGTGCACAGGGGCGGAGGATACCAAAGGTCATTGAGACAAATGGGTGCCAAGTCACTTGAGCTGCAGATTAGAATTGGCAGGGATTTCAGGGAGACCAGCTCCTGGCCCCAGCACTGGGAGAACGTGCTGCAGTACAGGCACAGGCAGTACTTACAGGAAAGTACTGAAGTGTCATGGTACAGAAAGGACATGGTACAGAAAGGACATCTCAGTAAAAAAGGACATGCTACAAGCAAACCTATGCAGCAGATGTATGGAACAAGTTCCTGATCACACACACAAGTTTGTGGTGTGTGGAGTTCACAGCTACAGCTGAATTACCCTTTGGTTCAAGAGTGACTTAAGTGTAGCATCTCTCAGAAGCAGGGCTTTTATTTCTGTATCTTTCTGTCTGTATTTAGGGAGAATCCAAAGCAAGACTTGCATCCTGACAAGAGATTGTTTGGGACTCCCAACCGCTCTTTTCCCAGTATCAGATGAAGGTGTTCTCTGGATGCTTTACAGAAAAGAAGGACATGGCCTCTACTCTTAAAGGATGTGCTCAATGCAACAGTCTATATATGAACAGTTCAATCATCCCAACTCATGCAGTGCTTCTCTAGCTGTATAATCTCACCATTAAAAACAATCTTTATCTGTTAACAGGGATCACCACAAGAGTCATCTCTATGCTTCAAACAGGAAATCTCAGCAAACACCAAGTGGGGCTCTGAGCAAACAGGTCTCCAGCAGCTGCTGCTGGTTGGGTTTTCACATCTCTCTTCTGGGCTGCTCTTTCCCTTGCTATTCTGTTAAATATTTCACCAGTGGGAGATGGGTAACACAGGAGATTTAAAGCAGCTCCTCAGAAACCCAGCTCGTTTACATAGCCAGAGCTCTAGCAGTAAGATTTCATCTGGTAAGGCTAAGCACACAGTTGCAGCTGGAGCAAGTGGGGACCAATGGCTAGAACAGGATATATTTTTACTGGCTTTGTCTTTGGCTGCTTCAGAAAGAAACCTAAGGGCTCTATGCAATGAGCAGAGATCAAATTTACTCCTTTTTCATGCAGGGTTTGAAGCGAAAGAGCGTATTCCACAGCTGCACATCTCAGCTTGAGAGCACACTAAGCCAGAACTGTGAGGTGCTTACAAAATAGAGTTAAGATCATGCAGCTCAAGGTCACATCTTGCTCTGCACAGGACAGCACGGTCTGAATGTGACCTCACCCCATGGGAAAAGCCCTCTCATCTCGGTTATTTCACAACACTGGGGAAAATAATGCTTCCAAACCGTTCCTCTCTCCAGTCACTTCTGACCTTATGAAGCTCCGTGTCACAGCATTTCGCACATTCAGACCTCAAGAAGCAATTGATGGTACACAAGTGATCACAGAGATTGCCAGGTAGCCTCTTAGTTTCTCAGGATAAAAAAGCTGGTGGTAGACAGCAGGTTTCTGATTCACACTCTGTTCACACTGGGAGCATGAAAAGCCAATGAGGAAGGAAGCTCCATCCCCATATGGAAAACAATGTTTTAACTAAGGAAACACGGGATGATTAAAATACAAAGGGGTGCAAACAATTCACAAGTCGCATGACTGTGTGTTAGCTAGCAAGCTCCACTGGTATTTTAGAGACTGACCAAAAAAGGCTGTTTATTCCCAGCACCATAGCAACATAAATAATAGGTTTGCGTTAGTTAGCTCCTCTTTACTGCAGCCAGGCTTGCAGCCTTGTCTCCAGCAGGGAATCAGGGAAGGAATTTTGACGGCAAGTGATCAGTGCTGAAGATGTGTATTCAGATAAAGAGACTTCTCATCCAGTTCCTTTTGTTTCTTGATTCACAGTCAAACTTTAATCCTATGCATATGGCCTGGCAAGTTTGAATTACCATAGCAACTCTTTTTAAGCTAGCTTCAGGATAGCAGAGAAAGCTGGCAAAGGGGAAAGGTCAGTATTTAAACATATTATTATTACTTCTAAAAGAAATTGATGCCAAACACACAAGAACAGCAAGGCTTATTTTTAAGCTTGATCTTTTTAAAAGTAAAGCCTCCTCCAATATGAAAATCCTTCGCTTTAGGATCTGCAAATTCTTGGTCTCCTCTCACTGTGTGACCTACACAACCGTACATCACTTAAATCACTATTTGATAATGGAAGGAGCAAGCTTTTGTATGAAGATGTAGGGCAGGAGAGCAAAGGAGGCTTTATTTTCAGGGGTGTGTATACTTTGGAGAACCATGCAGAAATAGTCTTCTCTGCTGCAGCCCCTAATGTTGAAGTCATAACGTTGACGTTATCTTTTATATCTGATCGACAGAGGAAGAGGCAGGGACAGATTGCTGACAGGGAAACTAATCTCCCTTGGGAGTCAGTCTGGGTTTTCTCCATTGTCTGAAGGACCGGCATCTATACTTTTTATTTAGAAATATAGAGAAAGCCTGCCCAGTGCACTGCACACCGTTTCTGAGCGAGCACACCTTCATTTGTGGCTTCAGCTCAGAGCAGCGACACAGGCAGGACTGATGCTGACCCCAAACACAACAACCTTCAGAGACCTTTGAAGCTATTTCCCCAGAATCAAAGTGTGTGTGTGGGGGGAAGTCAGCCTTAAGAGCTCTCTGCTGAGCTGGCCCCAGGCTATTACAGATTTGGAAGAAGTGAGCCCTAGCTCAGGGTCATGCCAAGAAGCCTGCTCCCCAGGTACTATATTTCTGTATCAGAGCTGGAGCTGTCTGTACAGGGTGCTTTCCCCTGGCCATAGAAGTGAGACAGTTTTACCAACAGCAGCAACAAAACCCCCAGACACTGAACTGTACAAGGTACAATTGTACAGCAAAACAAGGCTTAATGCCCAGAGTCTGCAAACTCCTGCGGTTTGGACACCTGAAGCAGCAAACCACTGCCTGTACCAGCACAGGGGCTTCCTGCACAAGTGCTTCCACAGCCTGGATGTCAGCAACGTTGTCTTTCACCTCCGAAACCTCAATACTTAAACCTAACAGTGGGAAGGAGGCAGCTGGGCATTATTTGGCTGTGAATACCCAGGTGATCCTACCATAACCATCAATGTGCCTGGCCACATGATGCTAAACCACTGCTGACACATATGATTCCATGTAAGAGCTTGAGACAACAGCTGGGCAATTACTTTGAGCTACCAAGAAGTTAGTTTGTAGGCAATGTCATTATTTCTCTTTGGTCTTTGAAGCTCTGTTTCACATTTCAGGTGAGAACTGAGGTGGGGATACCTGTCTGGTATAGGGTGCAACACCATTCTTAAGCACACTTCCATGTGCCTTCCTCTGTTCTCTTAAGAGACCCTGGCAGGGCTCATTAGACATCATGACAAAACCAAAAGTATCCCGCTCACAGCAAGACTCTAAAACATGAGACATCTTTTTCTTTCAGCTTGCGTTAACAGTAAGAACATGATCCACCCAAAAAGGAGGTTTGCATAGAGAGCAGCTGGGTGCTGGCTGCTTACCTCTGATCCAAAGGCATGACTCAGCAAGCAGGGGGATGAAACCACAGTGGTGATGCTGGCTGGTATCAATGGGCAGACAATACTCCCTTCACTCTGCAGCACTGGTGAGACAGGATCAGGTATGGGCATCAGCCCAACACTTCTCTGTCTGTCATCTGGAAGGGGACCCTGAAAAGGAATGTGCTCATTAGCAGCCTGCATTTGTGCACTTTGCCACATTGCAGGCAAGAGGTGGCATCACCCACTCTTAGGCAGGTCCTGCTCAGTCTTATGTCACTTTTGAAGGTAAAATCAGCTCTAGTACTGGCTTTGCAGCCCTTGGAAATCCACCTGGATATTGTCTGGCAGTTGGTGCTTCCCAAAAGCATCTCCTCAGGTTAACCCGTTAGCTTGATTTTACCCAGTTAAATGCATTAATCCGCACTAGGAAAATCAGTGCTGAGGGAGGGATCAGCTAATATGAGTTGGTTAGATGGCTTCTATCTAACTAAAAAGTAGAGGAGGTAGAGCTTGAAGTTATCCCATGACCCCAAGGGACCAGAGAGTGCAAGGAACAGAGACGAAAACGAGATGTGCAGACATCTGGGAGAGAGACATGAAGGCAGAAGAGGTAAAGCAAAAGAAAACTTGTAGTAACTAGAGGGAAGGAGAGAGCTAGCTAGAGAGCAGACAAAGGGGCAGAAGGCAGAGGCGATGTAGAAGAGATAGGAATGAAAACCAGAACATAAAGCATGAAATGGGAAGATAAGGTAAACAAGCATGAGTCACTTTTTATAGCCCCCATCATGGGCTGAAATTCTCACAGGCACTACAAAGAAAATGTCCAGAGTCACTGATGTCATCAACTCCTACACCAAAGCTTCCCAGTCCAAAAAGGACCCACACCACCAGCTCATCCTGTTTTCTTCCACAGAAATGGCTCTGTGCTAGTGTAAGAAGTCAGGAAGAACAAACACCACTGCTGGTGCAACTTGCTCTTGTAATGCCCCAGCCCCCTACAGTGATATTGGACTAAGGCATCAGGCAACTGTCTCCTCACCACTACATGCACATATACAATAATTCCTAAGTATTGGAATTATTAGGCATAAATAAAGGCACAAAGCAACAAGATCCATCAGCAACTTTCTGTTGAGCAGAACATAAAATCATATTGGATTGGAAAGGACCTTAAGGTCATCCAGTTCCAATCCCCCTGCCACGGGCAGAGACACCTCA
>JAVHNF010013992.1:25591-35879 GCA_034783455.1 Micropsitta finschii
GCTGCAAGCACACTGTCGGCTCATGTTAAATTTCTCAGCAACCAATACTAGCAAGTTCTTCTCCGCAGGGCTGCTTCCTGCACACAACTCTGGCTGCTCCAGGTCCCATTTCAAGATGCTTTATTTTTCCCTTGGAAAATAAGAGAAGCACCAACACCTTATTGAGTTCTGCACCCATTCCAAAACCTAAAATTGGCTACCCTAACACTGACTCTGAAACCTATAAACCTACAAGTCCTTTATTTGGTCCAACTATCTGCTATTCAAGCATTCTTAGGAAGTTACGCACAATGCCAGATTGACAGGAGACCATCAGGGAGCATGAAGGTGGCTGCTCCCTAAAGGCAGGAAACCTGGGAGCCAAGGGTGATCCCAGCACAGGCAGTGCTGGGATCCCAGTGCCCTCATCCAGCAGGTGCAACCCCTGCCCAAGGAAGTCCCTTTAACAGTCCCAGCCAGGACACACACGAAGCCAGGGCCAGTGTCCATATAGTTATTCCAAACAGAGACAAAGGGAAGCAGAGCCAGGCTGCAACAAGACTCCAAAACCTTCCCATCCATGGTCAGACTGCAAGCAAACTGCAACATACATCCAAAGGTCCACCCCAGAGACAAATTACCTGTACTGCTGTGGTCCATCCCAGAGACAAACCCAAAACCAGGTATGCCCACACCAAGGTGGAGAAGGTATTGGGCCCCCAAACGTGAGCTTAAATAGAGCCAGGTGTGGGGAGCCCCAGGTGAGACTGCTCAGGGCCATTAAGGGTATTGAGTAGCAAAGATTTAGTGAGTGGATGCAGCAGCTGCCAAACATCACTGCTATGACATTGTTGTCTGTGGAGCCCTGCAGCCTTCCAGACTTGTACAATAAGATACCGAGTCACTCGCACAAGCTTCCTGGAGTGGCCGCCGTAAAATACTTTCTTCCTTCTCCAGTAAACCAAAGCTCTCTCTGCACAGCAAAGGCCTCTTTCCTCTCTTCACCACCACTGTAACTGCTGAATGCAGTGTGGGAATGTGCTCTCATGAATCCAGGATTGACCTTCTCAGCAGATCTCTGCTGGCTTCCTCTGAGCACAAAGACAGGATGTGTCTGGTGATGGTCTTCACCTCCCATCCCTCCTGCCCTGCATCATGCCTGCATGCATGCTGTTGTCAACTCTGCCACATGTCTTCATGGGAGGACCCTGTGGAGGCTGCAAGGAGCATGAATTTCCATCACAGAAGCCATCAGAGATGGCTTTGGCAGAGGCAAGAGCCAAAGCCCAAACAGCTTCTGAAAGAGCTGTGAGGTTTGTGTGAGGCAGAGGCACATGCAAGGTGTCTGTGGTTCACCTGACTGCCCTGCTTCCTCTCTGCCACCTTGCTCTGCACTGGGCTAGGCTATGAACAGCTCCTGAGATTCTCCAGTCGTTCCCAGTCCAAGTCTTTCATTCACCTCATCCATAGTTCTCTCTCACGTGGACTGTCCAAATGTCAGGACCTAGGTGATGGGAGCAGCCTTGCTGATGTGGTAAAACTAACAGGGATGTCAGGCAATGCACAGCAAACAGGAATAGCACCCTGCTGCACTGCACGCAGACCGCTCGTTGCAGCTCTATGCCCATCTGCCTTCACCTGCATTACCTCTTTCAGAGTCTTTTCCAGGACTGATTAGAAAATAGATCTGGACAGAGTGACACACCAGCAAGTAAATAGAAAGGGTGGCACGACCTGGAAGCCAGCCCCAGTGACGATCAAGATTGGGTTAGCAAGCACAGAAATAAGGAGAGCTATCCATCCTACAGTGTGAGATGCATGTGCTAATGGCATAGCAGCTGCCTCCGTCTCTAGGTGGAACAGTGAATGGAATGAGAAGGAGCTGCTATTTCAGAAGGGGGTGATTTGAGCCTGCTGTGGCCTGCTGGACACATTATGGTCTTTAGGAAGGCTAAAAGCTCTAAAACCCTTGAGGACCTTTTTGGAGGGCTGAGGGCTGACCAGCTGGTTTGGCATGGCTGCATCCATCAGCAGAGGTGCGATGTGAATGAACCTCTGCACAGGGAGATCTCTCCTTAGGGTGGGCACTGGTAAAGGCAGAGCCAAATAAGCACTGACACTGATAAAGGGACCAAGACCAACATGAGAAATCAGAAGCTTTTTGTCTCATCCTTTGCTGTTTCTTGGTGTTCTCTCTGTGAAATGGAGCTGGTAGGCTGAACATATTAAAGGCCATGAGGGGCTCTAATAATTAATCAGGGAAATTACATAAAACCACCCCCATTTGTCTATGCTTCATCTCATAGCTCAGGGGCATTCAGAGCTGCTGCCTGGGGAGCTAATAACAGTTTAGCCACAGCTGTGTGAAACAGCGTGTGCTGTGAAGCCTGCCCACAAAGCTGTGTTAAGTATCCAGACAGCTCATGCAAGGAACTGTGCTGTTACAGCCATGCTCCTCAGTGCTGGAGCTAAATGGTCTGAGGGTAAAGCACTCTGCAGCACAGGGAGATGCGGGGATTTGTGCACCATGGGATTATCCAACAGACCAGAGCTGGTTTGGATTCTGGCTGGGACAGTCACGCTTCAGTCAGACAGATCAGGACAAGCAGGGAAGTACAGGACAGATTTATACAAAAGGATGGACAATTCCCAAGCATGGCACTCTCAGTGACAATTTCATGAATGAATGTGAAGCCTCAGTGAATTCAGCCAGGTCAATGCTGAGTGTCACGCAGCTGCATAGCCAGAGTTCCAGTATTAGCAGCCTTTTGCTCACGTTTACTCTCGTGGTGAGCAACAGGCTGAAAACAAAGCATTTTTTCCTCAAAACTTTATTTGGTGACCTACATGGGGAAATCTTCTGATTGTCTTCCCTCTTGATCAGCTTTCCATCTGCAAGCACAATCCCAAACATGCAAGGTTGAACAAAGGATGGGGCTTTGGTAAGAGAGATGTACCAAAACTGCAGGCACAGGCAGCCAGCACTGTGTGTTAGCTTGATGTGCCCAAGTGCTTTAGACACTTTATGTTTCTACTTGTGCTACAGAAGGTGCCTGGAGTTGTGCCACATGCCCAGAGCTGTGCTGTCCAGAGCCATTCAACACTGAAATCCTGCCTCAGTCTGGCAGGGATACAGGAAAGAGCTCTTCCTTCAAGCCTCTCGGACAACCCATAGCACGCAGTCCCTGTGCTCAAGGTACACTTGCAGTGACAGGATCAGGCTCCTCACAAAATGCAGAGATGTGTAAGATAAAGAAATGGAAACCAAACATCTGGCAGTTGTGCTGATGCTGCTGTCCTCTGTAATTTCCATACGGCTCAGTGCTGGTGTTCAACGTGGGTTCCCACCACATCACACACCTCAAGGGTGACTTCCAGCACTCAAGTGCTGTTAGCCCGCTAACACACTTGTAAGAAGGAAGGGCACCTTTCCACCCTTCCTTTCTCAGCTCTTCCGCTTGTGCAGCCAACAATTCAAGACTCACTGAGCCAAAAGAGGGAGGGAAACCTCACTGGCTCAGCTTCCTCTCTGAGCTCCCTGCTTGCAGCTCCTACTCCCTGGAGGCGCCTGCCTCCCCCATGGCTGGAGCAGAAACCAGTGAGCTGCATATAACCCACTGCAGTCGCTTAAGCATCCAAACATCAGCCATGGGGCTGCTTGTTGCTCAAAGATACACAGATACCGTGGGTCTATTCCCAACACATACAAGCAGAAAGCAGCCATGAGCTGCTCTGGGACAGTTTCAGGTGAAAATTGTACATAGCCTGGTTTGAAGTAGCAGCTATGAGATGAAAGGTAGCTGAGTTTTGGGCTTAAATGTGTAACTTTTAAAATACAGCTGTAATAGAAGAGGCTGCTAAGCTATGTGTGATGAGTTCACACCTTAATGTGAAAAGGATCATGTTTAAATGAAGACCATTGAATGAGAGCAGAAAAACAATGAGCTCCCTCAGCTGCGGAGCTCTTCTCACTTCTGCAGTGGCTTTATTATACAGTTTAGAAAGCAAAAATATGTTTTGTTGCCTTTGCTCATTCACTCCCCATGAAAACAGGACTACTTACTTTTGCCAGTTTTAACAAGAAGCCATATTGCCAGTAAATAGCGAATGATTCCTGCTTGTAGACTTAGCCTGACTTCATGTGAACTCACTCCTGTTTCTGACTGCTCTGCAGTGCCTAGCCTAGTTTGTGTCAGTCGGTATGTGGTCACTCTCCCTTCCTCCTCCTGCAAGCTGGCCCATGGACTGCTCAAGAAATGCTTATCCCTTTCTGTTTCCTATACCTCTCCCATCATTCAGGGCCCAGGAACGTCTTGCTTGCCTGAGCTGTCTAAACACTCACCAGCCACAGCACGGCTGCAGTGAGTAAGGGTGGTTAAACACTGCTCAGCCCTCGCAATAGCCCTCGTGCTGTCACTGGAATTCCCCTCCTCACTGAGCCATGCAATCTCACTGCTACACACTATGGAAGGCATCTCTCCTGCCTCTGAAGCATCTGCCGGGACCGCTGACAAAAGGCAGGATTACTGCTTTGATGAAGCCCGGCGTCTTTCGCTCTGTGGCAATCTAATAAATACAAGTTAATAGAGCTAACTTGAAATCCCGGATACAGCGATTGTTTGGTGCTTCTTCCAGACATTAATTCTCCTTCCAGTTAGAAAGAAAGAAACAGGAATCACCACGGCTGGTCTTTGCACTCTGACACCATTATTCAGTTGAGTAAAACTCTCACATCACTGTCTTGACCACAAACCAGGTTGCTTTTTTTGTTTTTAACTGTACAATAGTTCTCAGAAAAAAAATGATTGCGCCATGAATTCATGAGATGCAGCTACTCAAGACAAAGCATTTCATCATTTACTGTGGCTAAAAATGTTTGGGGTGTTTTTTTTATCTAGATGCAAAGATACAAGTCATCCTGGAAGAAGCTGAGATGGGGCTGATAGAGATGTGGAAGAGGAACCTGAGAATTACTGATAGATCTGGGAAACATCTGTGTTCTGCTTATGAAGAATAAACAGAAAAAAACCCCCAAAACCTAAAGTGTTTTCTGACAGCTTGGCAAGCCAAAAAAAAAAAAAATTAAAAAAAATAAAAAAAAAATAATCAGAAAACCACCCAAACAAAAAAAAAAACCCAAATGTTTGCATGGGATTTGGCATTTAAAGCTTAGGTTTAGGCCTTAAAGAAGATAGGAGTTGTGGTACTTTTTCAAAGGTAGTGGCACTTTCCCTCTCCATGTACAACTGTAATACAGGGGGGAAAACAAGTTTAGACTGACTTAAAGGCAGCAAATGTTCCTTCTCCTAGCTTATTAATCCTATATCTGATCCTATATGTTTAGAAGCTTCCAACTTAGAGTAAAACCCTTTAAGGTAACCAATACCCCAGCTTCAGAAATACCAGTGAAGGAATTGGTAGTTTGATACAATCCACATTATGGATACAAAACTAAATAGGTGAGAAGCTAGAAAAGTAAGAAAATGGGAAGAAAAGGAAAGGTCAGATAATTAAGATGTAGCCTAATCATTGTGCCCTCCCAGAACCTGAAGCATGCCTTCTGCTCAAAGCATAGGAAAGCCACAGAATGCTGCAGACATAATGAAGGCATTATTGTGTTGCTTTTCCTCCCCAGGTGTGGGAGAAAAGCAACAAGTGATGAGTGAAAGACAGCTTTGAAACAGAAAATAGAAAAAAAGGAGACAACTGAAGGACAGAGATACTGGAGAAATTGTCAAAAGGAGAAGTAGTGTCTGAAAATATCAACAGGGCCAATGAATTATCATTGCCAAGGAAATCTTGACTCCTCTATCCAAATGAACTGCCTGGAATACTAAAGACTTACTCATTCCTTCCAGTACACAGCTGGATTTAACAGTCCTTGTGGGATGCAAGCGAAGGACAGCATTCTCCAAAATGGGAAGCAGGCCCCAGGTCTGACACGCAGTCCTGTTGGCTCCTGCTGTCCTCCCTCCCACCAATTTGAGAAGATCAAATCCACCTTCTTGTGGGATGCCACAGCTCTTTTCCCTGCCTCTTCCCAGCAATCCTGTGCCTATCTGCCTAGAACTTGCTGTACTGTAGGTCTTCAGCTGTAGGTCTGTCCACACCTACAGGAAGGTGCAAACTTGGCCCATAACTGGTGGTGTTCAGCTTCAGTGGAGTCCAGGCACAGTTGGGCACTTGGTGTAAGAATGATAGCTTACAAAGATTGTTGTAAGCAAAAAAGAGACCAAACCCCAAACTGATTATGCTTAGCTAATGTTTCTCAGGAAGGGCTGAGATAAAGCTGCTCTGTCTTCATGTTCATCCTTGCACCTCTACCTTTGGGCAGGGAAATTAGACCAGCTCCGAAGACTTTATCCTGCTCTGCTAGAATCCTGGAAAGTAGTGGTAGGAGCAAAACCTTCTCATGTCTTTTCATTATTCCAATAAACCAGTGAAATCCTCGTTGTTGATGCTTTGATTTGGAGGTACAGCCAGTGCTGTTTCTGATCCTAATGAAATGATAAAATGATTGTTTAATAAGCCCATTTTTCCTCCATGAAAGATTATCCTTGAAGTCCTTTTCCAGACAGAAGCTGCTCTGAGTACACCTGAAATACAACTGTTGCTGTTGGTCTCTTGGTGTTAGTAGCTGACTTCATTGAACTTATTTTTTCCTCTGAACAGGTTTACATCTTGATACCAAGGCAACACACCCCACCCTGTGTTCATGTTTATAAGACATCTTGTTTGTCCCACTCGGCACCTGATGGGCCTTTTGCTGCACCCCTCCACTGTAATGTTGCCAGCTCTGGAATATTTCTGGGGACACAGACACCTCCCAACCTCCGTTTGGAAACATCCCATTTGAGGTGCAGTCCTGTCCTACAGAGCAGGAACAGAATGCAATTCCATTGCAATTTCACTGTTCTCTGTTCATGTACCCCTCAGGCCTTCTGCACCCTTTTGGCCTCTTTACTGACTGGATGCCAGGAAGAGTTTTCCAGCCTTGATTAAGTCCTGCCAGCGACATGTACGGCTGCTTGAGCCTCAGCCCACGTGCTGCTGGCTGCACACCCTTGGTTATTGCATTGAAGGACAGCCAGTGAAGTTGTGAAGGCTTTAATCTTCCTTCAGCTGCAGTTGGCTTTGTTTAGAGCAGAAGATATGAAAGGGGTTTACAGGGGATTAGCTTTAGTGCCAAGCACCTACCGGTACTTTGATATCTTGAGTTTAGTTGACTTGCTTTTGCTTTTTCTCTTGTATGGTTTATTCTTGCCAATCTCATTTGTGTATGTTAGTAGTCTGACCTCATTCTTGTCAGGTTATTCCTAGTTTTCATGTTTAATGAAGTTCTCTGCTGAAACCCTTTCTGCTATCTACCCAAATGAAGTGAAAGGGGAAGCACAACCTTGTGAAGCAAGTGTCATGAAGAACACGAGTGGAGTTTGCTCATATTTGTCAGGAGGGTGTTTTCCAGTCTTGGGAATCCCCCATGGAGTTCATTGGTTTTTGTGTTTGAGTTCACATGAAAACACTTGCCCTTCACTGTGCAGCCATCATGTTCAGGTTGCAGCTCCCTGCAACAGCATGGATGATACCTGGGATACTGGCACACCAATGGCTTTTGAAGAAGCTTCGTGTTCCTTCCAGCCTTCCTGGTGCCCAGTTCTCTGCCTCCTCCTGTGTTAAATCATGCTGTGCTCTCCTGTGCTGGTTAAGCAATGTCATGTAACAGATGGGAACTCCTTTGGGCCGCTGAGAGGAAGTAACACAAACATGCAAATATCTGAACTCAGAAGCATGGATCTTCCCACACCAGTTTCATGAGCTTTCCCCTGCTGACACAGGCACTGCTGCACTTCACAGTTATTGCATCTGATGGCTTCCACTGTGGGCATGGGAATGGTTCCAATACAGGTTCAAAACCTCATTTCCTGAAGGCCAGCTATTATGTTTCAGGTAGGTTACCAATAACAGCAACCTGAGGATGTTCAAGTTCACACCACTACTGCAGGCTTTATTACCACTGCTCTTATAATTGGCTTGCCAATACAAGAGGGCTTAGTCACCAGTGTGTAAGTAAGAGTTGGTATAACTCTAGCAGGTAGCTTCTAAGCTGATTTTAGTTTCCTTAGAATGATGATCTGATACTAGAAGATCCTTACGCAGAGATGCTCTACAGCCTGTTAATTGTATAACCTTTACATTCAGTTGGATCTCACTAGATTGTGCCAGTCTTTCTTCTCCAGGAACCCTGCTGGGCACTGAGTGATGGCAGCCAGCATAAAGTCTCTAAAGGTGCTCAATACATTGTGTGGATGAGAAAATGGAATCACTTGTGCAGGCTTGCAGCAGCTGCTACTACAGGGTTACTCACACCCTTGGAAAGAGAACTTTTGCAGGCCTCTTGGACAAAATGGGCAAAGAGATTAAAATCACCACAGACAAAAATAAGCACACATGCCCCCCCAGTTCCCTCCCCTTCTTTTATCCCCTCCGAAAGGCCATACATAGTTACTGGATTCTGTGTGTCAGGTGGTTCTGAACTGTAAAGGATGGCAAAGGCGTTTTAGCAAAGACAAGCAATGACGCTATTTTTAGTATCAGCTGCATGGAAAATACTTCTCAGAGGCTCTGGTGTCTTAGAGTGAAGACTTATTTCCTCCTTTATAGTTTCTGCTGAAAAACAGAACTTCAGAATTAAATAACAATAACAAAAGAGCAACGGTTCTGGTGGGCAAATACGTGCGGCTGGCACTGGCAAGCCCCAGATTTCCCACAAGAAAATCTGCATTTCTTCCATTTCCAGAGTTTCAAGGTGCTCAGCTGGTCTGAACAAAATCTGGGGTGAGCTTCCATGGGTTTGGGTACCCCACACTCTAAAGCATTCCACATTTCCTTTCTCTTCCTGCTGTCAGAGAGGCATATTTTTGTTACCAGAAAGACTTGGATGTGAATGTTTTCAATTCATTATCCACAGTTTCAAGAGCCCGCGGAAGGGAGTGAGTACTGTGGGATGTGTTCAGTGATGAACTAAGGCAGAACTAGCAGGCTTCTCTGTTAGGAAATGTTCCCATTTTGAATTAAAAACTTATCTATTTCAAACAGAATCTGCCTCTCCTTTGGACAAAAGCAATGTGTGCATCCGTATTAGCACCAGAGGAAATTATTAGCAACATGATTTAACCATGCTATGTAACTGTAGCTCTGTAACAGCAAAAAAATCACTAATGAGCAATGATTTTTCAGTTGCCATAAAAACGCAGGCAGGTAATTAGAAATTGTTTCTCGCAGTACACCCAGTTTTTACCTTTTCAATATGCCTCCTCTTTTTTTTGAAAAGGAAAAGCTGATTACCATCTGGGGGCCCAAATATGCAGATAAAAGTGGAGAATGCTGAACTGTTTGCCATCCTGTGTTCCTCTTTCTGTTATCTGATTATAGCATTCAGGAGGGGTTTAGAATAAACAACACATTTATACGCTTTAATCCACATATATGCTTTTCACTTTCTAAGTCATTGTACTCCTTTAAATATGCCCGTCTAATTTTCCATCAGAAGACAATCAGGATACAAATATTTACTTTCTGCTTATTATAGTGCAACTTTTGACCAAACTCGTACAACTTCTCGGTATTATCTTTCACTCAGTATTTGCTTTTACATACTACGAAGGCTTCAGCTGTCAGCAGAATAGATTTGCTGTCTGTGCCATGGCATGAAATCTAACTCTGCGTCTTTATTTCAGGCTAATGTTAATAATCATATCATATTAGTGATATTAATATTAATTTAGACATAGAATTGTTTTTTCCCTGGCTCTGACTAAGGGTTGTAATTTGTTTCTACATGTTTTCATGCATTCTTGCACGTTACACTAACAGATAGGCAAATGTTGAGCTGTTTTTTTCATGCAAGCCATGAAAGCATGTATTGCTCAACTACGCATCACAGAACAGCAGCAGTGCTGGCACCAGTGTGCTGCAGCAGCTAATGTCCAGGCTGCTGCTGTGATGCCCTGATGCCTCCCAAACTGACCGGGACCTCTGCGGGCTGCAGTATCTTGGGCATCCTCTTCCCAAGGAGGCTGCTCCAAACAAGCTTCTCACCTCCGCAGTGGAGGACACTAAAGACATACTGCAGACGACCTGGGGAAGGTCCACACGTGACCAACCCAGAGTGCACAGGCATAGCTGAGTTCCAGCCCCTTTCCTGAACTCCAGGAAATATTGCCCATGCTGTTCTGCAGGAGACAAGCTCTCCTCTAATATAGGTAATTATGGTAGCGACTGTGCCTGGCAAGCTCATGAAGCAGATCCT
>JAVHNF010013996.1:2822-13593 GCA_034783455.1 Micropsitta finschii
AGTAAGATGAATCCTTAGATTGTGCTCGGGAGTCTTTTTTCTGTGGGTGTGTACTTCATTGACTGTATGTACTGAACTAGGGTAGAGTAGTCCCTTTCTAACTGTGTGGGCTTTGCTGTGCCTCCGCAGAGTGTAACTCTGAAGACAGTCATTTTTAACATATGGGTTGACTGTGGAGAGAAGTTGTCAAAGCAGCTGCAGGGAGGGTAACCCTCAGAGAAGGCTCCTGTAGCCCAAGAAACAGAGAATCCTTCCTTGAGAATATGGATAAAAGACCATGCTTGTCATTTAATAGAATCTATGAAAGTTTGAGCATGTGGGTTCCAAAGCTAACTCCAACTCTGCCTTTTCTTATGCTGCCGTAAAATAGCCACGGCCTGAGGTGCAGTAGCCAAAGGTATTTGTGATAGATTGTCTTGTGGATGTGTGATGAGAAGAGAATGTCCTTAAATTGCCTACCCTTTTAAAACTGCAGTTCTAGGGTCTTCTGTGAAATGAACTAAATAGTTTTATTTAAGGACAATAGCAACTCTGCAAAGATTGGTCTTTTGACAAAGCCTGTTTTTATTAAAAACATTTTATGCTGTTCATTTTTAATGTGTTGCTCCTCTGTTTCTAAATAGTCTCTGGCTCTCAAGTCCACTAGGGGTGGCGGCTCCGGTGATCACCGCTTCTCCGGCGTGGCGGTGGATCCGCTGAGGTTCCGGCAGGGCAAGCGCCGAGGCATCGGGGGACGCCGGCCCGCCGTGCAAGCGGCAGCGGAGGCGCGCGTGGGTCCGGTGGGCGCCACGCTGCCGCTCCTGCCGAGAGGTAGCAGCCGTGTTCCGAGCGATGGAAAGTCATCGACACTGTCCCAGTTGTTCTCCTGTCCCTCTGCCAACTTTTCCATAGCGGAAGTGTGATAAACGGCAAACTGTGTTTGTTCATTAAATACCCAAATAAGGGAATGGAATTTACTGCTTATTGCTTAAAAGGCAAACCGCATAGGAACTGCAAACTACATGGAAAACTACACAGTTTGCAGGATTGCTTAAGCGCCTGGGACACCTGGAAGGGAAATGCAAAAGATAACTGCAAGCAACTGGGAATACAAGAAATGACCGTTTAAGGGAATGCAAAATGTAATATGTGAGGTTTGTTCATCAAAAGGTTTAAAGAGCAACCTGTAACCAATTAATAGTAAAATGTGAAACATTGTTAAGAAACTCTTTTGTATGTACCCGCTTGCAAAAGCTTGTAACCGCTCAAAGTATTGCTTAAGTATTGTTAGACCTTGATAAACTCTTTGTAACTGTCACACGAAGCTAGCGAAGCAAAGTGATAGACCGCAGGCATCCTGTTTTTAAACAAGATAGACCGCAGACATCCTATTCTTAAACAAGATAGAGCGCAGGCATCCCGTGTTTAAACAAGATATCCGGAACCAAGTAAGACTGGGGTGTGTGTGTTAACTAGATATGTTGGAACTAGATCAAAAGTCAGGAGGAAGACAGCTTGCCTTCATCCCCACGACCACCGGAGGCAGAATAGAGCCCCCCCAGCAACAAGCCCCACATGCGCAGAGTACTACAGAAGACATACGTGCGGCGAGACTCACGGGGGAAGAATTTGCGTGCCGTGGAGGAGCGGAGACTCCCCGGCCGCCCAGCGCTGTTTTGCTTGCTGTCGCCTGCTTAATAAACCGATTTGATCTTGATTGGCTTAGTCTCTGTCAATTATTGAGACTCACTTATAACAGAAGGTTCCGTAGCTCTCAAAATGGTGGCCGCGCCCGGCAGTGAGGAGGGAGCCGGGGCTTTTACTTCATGTTTCTTTAAAGTCTCTAATATCAATCTCCAAAGCGTAGAATACTTCTGCGCCTCTTTTGTCCCCTTGCTGATTTCATCCCATAAGGCTTAGCCAATACGGTCCCACTCTGGTACCTCAAAAGCCGCTTGTATAGTAGGGATGAAGCCACGATCATGGGACCATTTTAACAGCCTCTATAAGGCGGCACTATCATACTGCAGTCCTCTCTTAGAAATATGTCGGAAGAGCTCCATCACTGCCTGTTCCTCTTTGGATGGCAAGTGCCCCTTCTCCTGGCCGGCCGCTCACCTGATCAGGGCGAGGTTCCCGAAGTTCTGCAGACGTCTGACTTCCAGCACCGGGGCAGCGCTGAGTACGACCGGCTCCCACCCCCTCTTATCCCGTCGGAAATTCAAACTTGCATTTGCAAGTTACCGATCTGAGGGTCCCTGTTCGGGTGCCACCTGTTGACGTGGGAGTCACGGACAACGCTGAGACGATCGATGTGATCAAGGGAATGCCGTTTGATTCACACACATCAATAGCTTTTATAGTCTTACAGGATTAGCTGATGCAACCAATATAGACTCCGATTGGCTCAAGAGTGCCATCTACACACATTCTTTAGGCTAGCTAAAAATTGTCCATCTACTAACTTGCAGCTTTGCCATCCCGCACCCACATCCCGTTAACCTTGAGTAAATGCCAGCTTCCTTGTTATGTTGCACACAGCTGTTCGTTAGTAACCTGAGGCTAGGCCTTGCAGCCTGGGTGACTGCAGTTCAGGCTTCACAGCTTGCTTCAGAGCCTGGCTAAGATCAAACAGCTGGGGTTGCTCACTTGTCCACTGTTCAGCTGCATCCTTCGTAGCCACCGTCTCAAAGGCTAAGATGTCTGGGTTGGTCACAAAATGTCCACTGTCCCTTAGCCAATCCACAAAATTTTATTTTTAAACTATATATAAGGTACCTTATAACTTTTAGATGAAACAGTCAAAAAGCTGGTAGTATAAAATCCATCTGTGCAGAGCAACTCACTAACCCCTAATATACAACTATAAAAATAAATTACATATTATCTTCAAATCACTCGTCAAGGAAGTGTGATCTGGTGAGCTGGAGGGAAAGAGAAAATGCATTTTGAAGGGTCTTGTTCAGCAAAAGTCAGAGATAACTTCAGCACTGTGTGTATAGCACATACCTTGGCCAAAGATTGCTTACGTTGAGTGAATGGGCCTTGCAAACTTATTGCTCTGTATTAAATTGCCCTGTACTAATGGTATTTGAGACCTGGTGTAGCCATACAGAGAGCCCAAGTCACACACCTCAAAAAAAACTGTTTTCAAATTACTAATTTTGTGGTTATTTCTTAATAACCACAGAGCGTCATTTAGACTAATTTTATTCCCTCCTGAAATTATTGTGCTATTTCAAGGTTGGTTTGTGTCTGGAAAACACTGAAAACTACACGGTCAAGAAATGAGCAATACTTTGCATACCAGTACAAAAGAATCTCAATATTTCTCTCTTTCTTACCCATAGAGTATAGATTTGCCAGTTGTTAAAGGTAATTGTTATGGCACTCAACAAACAAGAAATGAGTTAAAAATAACGAGATTTAATTTTGGAAAGCTGAGATAACAATGGAACCATTATCAGTGAAAGATGAAGGAGGAATATGAGTTAAAGGTCAAAGAAAGAAAGATTTTAACTCATAGACAGAAAATAATAATTGAAATTGCATTTATTTAAAGCTCTTAAAACTCAATTTCTTCAAGAAGCATCCAAAAGAAAAATGTTTATATAGTTGCCTTTTGCAGCCATGTTTGTCTTGTGTGTATATGAATGATAGATTTCTACCATAATAGTTGCGTCATGTATTACCATTCCTTTCTGACCTGAGTAAATACACAAGACTAGGGGGAAAGAAAGAAAGAAACAAGAAACAAAAAAAGCTTTCCTGACTAAGAGCTTGAGCAAAACTTATTTTCATGTGGTTCTTGTCTCTCATAGGTTCTCTCTTGTCCACTAAAGGGTCAGTATTCAAAAGATCTTCAAACACTTCTAAAGCATTATTGTTACTTATTGGAAGCTGTGCTTCTGGTCCTGCTTTCTTTGACTTTCCAATGTTTTAATGCACTCTCTATCATTCAATGAAATTTATTTGCAACAGGAGATCTGATTGAAAAGCTGGTGTTTGACAGAACGGAGCATGTGTGCAGATGGAGATATGCAACACAGCACACGTGCATAGAAGCAGGCATTGTGATTTCATAAGCACTGCTAGCAAAGGAAGAGGAAAACATCATTAAAAGTGAACATATTCTTAAAAGAGTGTAAGACATATATTATGCAATTAAAAATATAAAGGAAGGAAATAATTTTAGAAGAAGAAAAGGAAAATAAGTGAGAAATTTGGAGAAAGGATGGACTAAAGGCCAGGAAATTGTCAGCTGCCAAAGATTTGGGATGAAAAGTGATTCCAGAACAAAAAATATTTGTGTTGGCTGCCTCAAAGTTTGCACTCACACAGGTACCTTGAGAAACAATACTTAAATATACTAGAAAAAAAAAAAAAATCAAGACCTAAATTTTTCCAGGCCAATTCTTTTTCTTTTTGAGCAGCTGTGCTTTGGAAAATGAATGGCATGTTGGAAAACACCTTAATAATTTGTATGAACTTCCTAGTTTTAATTTAATTTGATTTATAGGTAATCTCCACAAGCTAATCTAGGATATTGATCTGTGCTGGTACAATTTTTGGATCTTAACACTTTTCTTTGACTTTGTATTGCCAACAACACCCTTAGGACTAAGCATCATCTTAATAATATGCATTGAGAGCATTGCCTGTGAATGCAGGTGTCTACTATATCACAGAAAGAAAATCTCTATGGCAATCCCAGCCTCTGGCAGTTTCTGTGCGCTGACTGAGCCAAAGGTTTTGATGGAGATCAAGCCTGTTGCCTCTTACTTTTCTAAACATGCAACTTTGCATGTCAGTTTTAAAGAGTTGAAAAATGGTTTTAGAAAACAGTAAAACCTAAGAAATAGTATGTCACTTTTTTTCAGTGACCAGGATTTCTATACAGTTTTTTGCTTTCAGCTGACAGTTTATATTTTTTATATTATGAAGTTCTGTAAAACAGATCACAAAGACTCACCATGCCCTGAATAGTGCATGTGGTTGCAGAGACATAGAGCAGTCAGAAAACCAACTCAGTAATCTGAAGACAATGCATTTATGTCCTTTCACAAGAAACAAAGCATTACTTATTATCCACCAAGGACAATACATGACTGCTCTTGGTCCCTTACTTCCTGACATCCAGAGATGGATTCAAAGTTTTTTCACCAAATTGATTTCTATGTAAATGTAAACTCTTTTTTTCCCTCCCTGTCTTCCAGCTGAAGTGCTCTTGGACATTCAAGGCTCTAAGGAATTGCTTGTCTGTATGCCTAATTTGGGCTCCCGTTTTTTAGAAGGTTGACAGAAGAATAGCTTATTGGTATGAACTCTAGCCTCGATTTGCTAGAAGCATACTTTTTGCAGTGGTCACATCTTTCCAATACACATGAGCTAGCTGTTAACATGGAAAAGGGAGATGAATTACTTATCACAGAAGTAATGAGCACAAGTGGGCACCAGAAATGCCGGCTACTATATTTAGCTTATAATACTAATATTGAAACGTCATAGTTGCGTCCTCTTCCTTAATGGCACCCCTGTGAGATTCTATCTAGATTTTATGATCATATATGGAAAGTAATTCAGCTATTTGGGGAACTATGCTGTGTGCTGTGCACAAACAGTGAGGCTACTTACGTCTGTTCTTTGTGTTATCAGTGCCATTAAAAAGTCACATCAGCTGGGAGGATGTTCTGCTTTATAGCTTCTGCTTTTATTGTTTCTAAGGAAACCACTTTACTTATCCACATTAACCATGCCACATCCTCAGTTTACACACAGTCAGGGCAAGGAAAAGCAGTACATGAGAAAATCAGTTCTTAATAGTACTGTAAATGTATCAGTATTGCTCAACTTTATGCTTTTTAAGTTTGATTCTGTTTAGCAGAAGTCCTGTGTTTATATATGTTTCCACAGGGGTGAGGTGGCATGGAGATACTGTGCCACAGTTCTGGTCAGCACTTTGTGGTGAATTTGATAGTTACTGACGGCCAGAAGGGCTAGAAAGGACTGTGTTTTATTCAGATAGATGATAAATAGAGAAAAAGGCTAACACTAGCGTGACATTTAAAAACACTTATTTCTTCTTACTAGAAAAGTCTCCTCGTGTTTATCAAATTTGAGAGAAAATATATTTTTAAGAGTAAAAATTCATGATAAGGACAAGAGAATTATTATTTGCACCTGAATCTTCTCCTTCTGCATGATTTATCAGGTGTTTTGAAGGACTACTTTTCAAAATGACAGCTTTTGTCACAGTCCACTGTTTTTAGACCTTTGAAAAGTTTTTTAAACTTAACATATTTTGGTCACGTTGTGAGCTGGCTGTGCCTATTACGTGGATAAGGAAGGGCTTCATAACCACACGGAATCTCCCATGGACATTTTTAGAAGTGTATAGTACTTTGGATGACACTGTTAGGAGTAAGACAATAGAGTTAGAGCTTTCTTAACCCTTCTGGCCTCTACATTGCACTTCATTTTAGCAACCAAAATTTAATAAAGACTGAGCACTTCTTTGCTGGAATAAAAAAAGTATTTACTGACCTGTGATTCTTTTGCAGTCCTGAGAGGACTTATTTGAGAAAGATGGCAACATGGATTTTTGCAATGGGATATTAACTATCTCTGCTGGGTTTCTGACCTGTTGGTTAGAGACATGTCACTCTGGAATTGTCATAGATTTTCTGTGAACATGCTTAGCTAGAGCAGTGGCTGACCAAACATTTCAAGAACTCCTTCCAGATGGAATTACCACTATATTTTACTCACAGAAGATTTGATTTTGATAAGAATCAAGCAGAAAAAGAATTCAGAACCAACCAGAGTTTTTCTGATTAACCAATTTTCTCATGAAAGTTCAATTCATTTAAAATTAACTCTTGAGTATATTTTAATTTTAATAAAATATATTTATGTTTCAGGAAGAAAAAAGTTACATTTTAATATTTAAAGTAAGATCAAAAAGTAATATATTATTTATTAACATAACCAATGAGGGACTAATTAAGATAAAATTTTCCCAGGCAGGAAGTAAAATGTCTTTGTTTCTGGCTAACACACAATAGAAATAATGGTATTAACTGTGCATTGAAATTCAGCTTTTTTTTTAAGCAAACATCTTAAAATGATAAAAGCAGAAGGGTATTGCAATAATTTATGTAGGTTCCCTGGGTAGGTTTAATATGAAGCTTTCATTTTTATGGTACATAGAAATATAATAGTAACATGTGAAAGAATATTGTAAGGGTATAGATTACATCATAAGGGTTTACAGCTGCAACTTAGCTTGAGTGTACACTTATTGGTGATAATAAACATTTAAAATTGGCTTTGTAACATTTCGTATTTCCCAGGTATAAAAAGCCTAAAGCTGGCACAGTATTAAAAATATGATTCACAAACAGATTTCTGAAAAAGTGTTAAATTGGTTTCATTTGTGGAGTATTATGTACTATAGGTATTTGGTTCTCCATATAGTATATTTTAATATGCTTATGAAAACCTACAGCTGAATGTAATTTAGTATGCATGATTATCCATTTGAAAGTTCACTCATTATTAGCTGGTTTTCATTTATTATTCCAGTCATACAATCAAGGAACTTAAAAATACTGCAAGTGTTAGGTAAGTAGTCACAGCAGGATTCATTTTCAGCATTCAGTGGGAAAATACAGTCTATGGGACAGTCATAGACTATCAAGGTGACGAATCCCATGCTTGTGAATAATCACCATGTTTGCAGAAATCAGGTCAGATTTCTTGATAATCTGGGAACAAAAACTCTTGCAATAATGCTAATTGTTGGTTGCATTATAGCTATTATTTTAACCAGTCTCAAGTTCTGAGATGATTATTCACTTTTCCTATACATATGCATTGTGTGTACATAGACATTTTGGAAACTTCAAAGTCCTGGGTGGAAGGAGAATGAAGGCATCAGCTGTTTTCTCCAGATCTTATTTCCACTCTCATAGACGTACTCTGGTCTTACAGGACAATTTCAATGCTCCAAAGTTAGACATTCTGAAAACTTGCGTATTTGGGGCTTAAAACAGATGTAAGCAGGGCGATGCTAGCATAGTTTGTCTGGGACATGACATAGTCAATACAATTGTGTAATTCAGAACACTTTTATAAGCAATAATATCATGGAAAATATGACATCACATATTTTTTAATTAAACCCAATATCATTAAGCAGTAGAGTGAAAAGTACATGCAGTATCTCTGTGCACCTACTTGATGTTATCTGTCTGTCCTTTCACATGAGCCAGAAGGAGAACCAGAACATTAACAAATAGCTTCTATTCTCACAACTCGAAGCAGGGAAAGAATAACAAGTTGCGTAAATGGAAGGAGAAATATTAGATTTCATGTTATTCATTTTTGTCTTCTGAAGTGTCATTAGTAACAGAGGTAAGTCAAAATGTTGCAAAGGTTTAGTGTCCTGTTACCTGATAATTCCTATGTCTACCTCAATCACTGAGATTTTACAACCAGCCATCAAGAGATGATTACTTCAAATGCTTCTTGATCACTACAAAGAATATTTTTGAAAGGACCCTGACAGGAGCTGCAGGCCCATATTTTGATTTGCCCTTTAAAGGTATAATCTTTTAGAGAGCTAGGAGGTTTTTTAAAAATAATGATTTATTTTTTTCAGGTATTAAAACCCCCAAAACCTGGCCTGGTGTGTTTGGTATCTTATGTTGTTTGGTCAGTGGAGGGATGGATGCATATTAAAATAGATTCCCTCCCCCTTTCCCTGTGCCACACTAACTTGCTTATGTTAGTTTCCCAGTCTATGAGTAACAGAAAATAAAAAACTTATAGCATGACACTCGATTATTTCTTTCAGGTAAGAGTCATCCTGAAGTTACTGGCAGGATCTGCAAAACTCATTCTGCATCCTACCAGCTCCAGCAGTGTTTTAAACACAAGCAAATATGACAACTCCATTTTCTCACCACTAAAATCTGATGGAACCAGTTGGAGAATGGTGTTTGCAGACATTTTTTAACAACTGGCTTCAGATACTCAATAACATACTGTGATGACTGCTATATGTACAAAAATACTCAAACAAATGCATGCATGCAAAAATAATTTAACAGGGTTTTTAATAAAGAGAGAAGCAATCATATAACCATTCAGTCTGCCATTTCCTGCCAAATAGATGCAGCAGAATTGACTTTTGAGTTCATATTTGCCTATGAGACTTACTATTTAGATCTGTGGCAACATACTCATTAGTTCACTTTTTTTCTATATTATTTATAAATATCCATAATAAAAATGTACTTTATAGTATAGAACTACTGGGTGAAAAGTTTGCTTTATACAAGCCCTTGCATCTTGCCCAGAACTGAATGAATATGGCTCCTGTTGAAGTTTCAGGCACATTCAGCTACCTTTTAATTGTTTTTTATGCCATGTAAACTATATAGTCAGAAATACTGAAACATAATAAATCATAATTTACTGACTTTAAGGAACTCTTTCTCAGTTTAATTTAGCAGGGTAACTCACTAATGCCAGTGCTCCCTATTATGAATGAGGAGTCTAAAAGGATAAATAAGTTACAAGTGAAGCTGTTTTGGGAAATTGAGACAAATTCCTTTGACTGGAGAGGTTGACTCCCCTCTGCAAATATTTTCTTCTTTTCTGACAGCAAGGGGTGAGCTTATACAGATAAGCACACTCTTTTTCAGCAAAAATACTCATATATTTTGTGTTAGATTAATGCTTCTCTACTTAAATTCCTATTGTCATTCTTTCAGTCATGTACTTCACATTGGCAAAAATGGTAGTCATAGTTAGAATTTATTTATCTGAAATTTTGTCTTTGAAAGGATCCTGGATCAGAATATCAGTGTCCTGGTCACCCAGCTTTTCTCTGACCAATTTAACAAGATCTCAGGTGCAATGCTGCACATAGCTGCAGGAAGTGCATAGAGTTGAGCTGCCCTCAAATCCAAGCTACATAGTGTCAGGAAGCATGTCTGAGTCTGTAAGGTATGAGAAGAGAGATATGAGGTAAACCAAAAGAGCAAAAGTATCTAATCAGAAAATGGGCATATTAATTCAAATCTCTTTTGCAAAATCATGTGAAGGACTTCATTTTCAGGCCAGCATCAGAACAAAATCTCTAGCAGAAATCTAAATCTCAAAGAATGCAGCAAAATGAAATCCTTATTCTCCTAACAGTTTTAGTTTGGGCAGCTTGTAATGCCAAATACTAAACCCTGGAATGTCCCCAAAGTGGTCTGGGAATCTGTAGTTGCTTCTTAATTTACCAGAAACAAGGCCAGTGGAACTGGGAATGCCAAGAAAAAGCAACAAAGCATGTGAACTGCAATACTTGGTGGTGCCAAATATATTTTTGCAGGAGAGGCTAACAACTTAGTATTTTCTAACATGAAGCTGCCTCTTTGCAGTTAATGTATGGAATAAACTTGACATATTTTAGTTATGTTCATGAAATTTGTCATTTAAATATACATATCTTCACAGAAAACTGCACTTTACACTTATTTAAAGCTGTCTGCATGTGAAATCGCCAGTGCAGCACTTGCATTTTGCTCTCCTGAGAAACCATAATCCCTGCCAAAGAAAAAAGTCCTCAGAGCAATGTCAGCAAAATTTCCACCACTGGGGCCCCATAAACTAGGATTACCCATTTAGGGAGTTAAACAGGAACAATTGTTGCTCCATTTGTCTTAGAATGAGCACTCCCGCTGCTCCCCCCGCAGCAGCTCTGACAGCATGAGAGTATTATTTCTCAGTGCCACCT
>JAVHNF010013996.1:19951-31371 GCA_034783455.1 Micropsitta finschii
ATCTTCTGTGAACTGGGGAGCAAGACTGGACACAGTTTTCCAGACATGTGTAATGAATGTGGAGTAAGAGAGATGATTCCTTCCCTTTATCTACTGGGTGTGCTCCTGTTAATACAGAGCAGGAGGTTGTTGGTTTTCTTTGCTGCCAGAACACTGGCTTGTGCTCAGCTGTATGTTGTCAAGTGCAATAAGTACTGGCGGCTCTCTGAGGAATGAGAGGCAGGAGTTGAGCATGATGCCAGGTCTTCCAGGGCAGGGTCTCTCTAGCCAGTGTCTAACCCACACTACTGGAGTGAAGTGAGCAGGGCAAGTCTGGAGACAGTACCCAGCATCAGATATATCATGGTGGTCAACAGGCAAGTCCATGATGACAAGGAAGGTCCTAGGTCAAGCTAGGAAGTCAGTCAGGGCTTAGCTGAATTGTCCTTTGGGTCAGATTCAAGAGTCATGGACAGACACAGGCAGGGCTGCAACATGGCTGAAGCTATAGATCAGGCAGGGGCCAAGAGCAAGAGCCTTGACTGAGCAGTTCCCAAGGAAAGGAGGGGGAAGCCCTGCTGTGACTTCCTACAGCTCCTTCTCCACAACAGCTCTGCTCAGCCAGCTGGCCTTGAATGCAGCCATCTCTGGCAGCCAAACCCTGGGAAGGCTGTGGAATGATTTCAGGGTGCTGACAACTGTCTGCTGAGGCCCCAGGTCCTTTTCAGCAGAGCTGCTCCCTAAACAGTCAGTCTTACCCTGTACAGTTGCAGATCATTTTCATCCCACATTCAGGAGTTTGTATTTGTCCCTGTTGAATTTATAAAGTTAATGTTGTTCCATTCCTCCAGTTTGGATAGCTCCTTCTAGATGATGACCCAATGATCTATGGAGCACTTTAGCATCATCCACAGGCTGGGTGAGGGTGAATTCCAACTCTTCCACACCAGTGACACAGGCACTGCTCAGGCAGTACCAGTATAGACACCCAAGGAGCTACATTTGTTGTCAGCCTCAAAGTGTGAATCATCAGCTTTCTGGAGTCAATGATCTACAGGCTCAGCCACTAAACTCACATTCAGTAGACTAGCTATCCATCCAGGCCTCAACATCCCAACTCACATAAAAGTATACTGCTGTATCTAAAGCCTTGCTGAAGCTGAGTTTAGTGATATCTAGCAGTTTCTCCTCAGCTACAGAGACTTTTATCACAGCAAGATAATAATACTGTCTATTTCATGTTACTAATCCTGAGTCACACTAAACTACTCTCCTTCATTCCTTACTTGCTGTCCTTTTTGGACACTTGATAAAAGATTTAACTAATGGCTCCTTAGTAATTTTTAGCCAAGTTATTTTTATTCTATTCCTTTAATACTTTCTTCAGAAAAATACATAAAGGGAAAAGAAGGACAGGAAGAGATGACAAAGGAACATCTTGTGATAAGCTTGTTAAGCTTCTAAATTTAATAAAGAATACAACAGCAACATGGCTTTATGGATCAGATGCTCTTGTATTTGTAATTCACAGATTAAATGGGAACATTCTTCATATTTCGAAAGGGTAGGATCACTTGCTGTTGTATATGCTCAGGTTTTGAATTTCATTTTAGCGACTTTGAAGAATATTCCTCCTTCATCCTGAATGGCTTTTAATTTCACTTTTCAAATCTTGAATTCTAAAAAGTGCGTAACAGCATCTCCATTTCTTGTAGATCTTCAGTACCAACTTCATCACCTAAGTGGTTGTGTAAAGCCCATTGAAGTCAGTACAATTTTTCCTTTAACATCAATCATTTCTGGATGAAGCAGTAACTGACAAAGCATGCTAAGTTCATTTTTAATTCTTTTACCAATGGCTTTTTCATGATTATATACAAAGCCTTATATAGGACACAAAAGAAAAATCTGCCGTGAATAGCAGCTTTCCTATATATCCCAGATTCTTAAGCATAGACTAATTTTCTTTAATTATTTGCTACTAAAATTTAATTTTAATGTTTGCATGACAAAATTGTTGTTTAACTGTTCTCTTGAATATTTGCTACCTGATGTTCATGGGCAGAAATCTGCTGTCTAGTTGTGAGTGGCCATGTTAGCCACGTGTGTTTTTTGTTTTCTGATAGAGTAGGACAGCCCACAGCCTACTGACACACTAAGTCATGTGTGACCCTGGGATATAATCAGGAAGGCCACAGATGTCTTACAGACAGCAGGCAGAAACCCAGAACAAGGCATTTAAAAAATGTTAAGATGCTCAGTGTTTGCCTTTATAATCATCTGCAGTCAGCTTTATAGTGTTGTGCCTGCGCTAACAAACCCTGTGTAGAAGAGGGACTTAGTTGTTTAAACTATACTAATGTCACTAATTGCACTAATGGAAGGTGATTCTTGTCTGGTCAAACTGCAATAAGTCAATAGTATCTGCACATGGCCAAGAGTATGTCTGCTGTGTATTGATCATATAAACCAAGACAAATCCCTAAAATAATGTTCCAAGAAATATTATGCTACTTCTACCTTCAGTGGTTCGGGAGATATTATAAGGAAATATGCATTGCCACACAGATGGCAAAAAGGCAGGATTTCTGCTTTGCTAGGTTGCCTTAAGGACTGGAAACACTGACAGCACTGGGTCCTCAGTCCCTAGTTTGGCACTCTTCCAGGAATTCAGGCAGGAGATCTTGTCAAACTGCAGATGTATTGGATGAACTGATTGGGTTCAAGAAATCATCACATTCCAGTGATTTTTTGTTTTTTAAATTGGAAAATTCCCATCAGCTCTACTCGTGAGCTCTACTAGCTGACAAGTGGTAACTTTCAACACACTTTTAAAATTGTTAAGGTGTGCTTAGTAGTAGGTTTCAAGAAACTGACAGAGGTTTATTGTTGTGGGGTTTTGGTTTGGTTTGTTTTTTGTTTTTTGTTTTTTTAAGCAACATCCAATCCCATTAAAACATAACAATTTTGATAAAAATATATGGAAGTAAAAATTCATATTTGTTTCCAGCAAGCATGTCTATGGGCAAAATTTGAAGCATGTCTGAAACTAAATTACTTTGGGTAGAATGCAGAACATATTTTTTTGTGTGCTAGCACTACTATGGGACAGAAACACTGGGTTATTTTACTACAGTAGAAGTCAGTTTAAAAAAAAAACCCAAAACACTAGGCATTACTATTTGGATTTGTGTTTCAGATGAATACCAAGTGATTATGATTTCTGGAATTTATTATGCATAATCACTACCAAAATACAGCAACGTCCAAAAACCAAAGTTGTGTGCTATTTCTAAATTTTAACTCAGCTATGAGTTCAGTGCACTTTCCAAATGATGTAATTTGGCACTGGTTTTGAATAGTTTCTTTACTTTACTTTTGTCCTATGGAAGTAACCACATAGCTCTTTTTTCATGTAAATTCAAATAGGGAGCTCTGTGTGACAGCTGGGTGTCCATGTGAATGCTGTTTAATGCTGTCAATCTCAGTGTTATGAAGTTTTCTGCTTGTAGCACAGCACTGGATAAGAATTCTCTGATGGAACCACTCCAGGTTGCTGTGGGGTGTCAGACCATATTAGGAGCCCTCGGAAATTTTTACATTTCCCTTGAGCTCAACAAATTACAGTATCATATCTGCTTTTGAACTTGTGATGTGTTCAGTAGAGATTTGTTAACATTGCATTGAACTCAAGCTTTCAACTTTTGCAGACTTGTGGCAAATGGCTTCACTTTATCAGGAAAATAATTTAAGAGAACCATATACCTTCAGAGGATTTTTCAAAGGTTAATCAAAGCATGTTTCTACTCTGCAGTGAAGCGTGGTGCTGAGTCTTAGGCTAACCACTATATAAACTAGTGTTTCTACACTTATTGACATATCAGTTCAGATCCTGAAAGCAATAGTTGAGCCCTGATGCTGTCTATTTTAGGATTGTGCTGCTACAATTACTGATTTCTCTGATTCAGTGTGGGTCAGTGCTAGCTTAGATACTATGCATTATATGAATATGTGGATATGTTCCTACAGAAATAATGTTTGCTTTAATTAGTACAAGGAATATAACTTATTTAGATAGAACAATGAAACAGATAACCATTGGCCTCTGATTACTTTCTGACACAATGTGAGATTTGGACATACTCTCACAAGTTAGTGCTTTCTTCCTTTTTTTTTTTTTTTTTTTTAACTTATTTTTTCAACTTCTGGCTATGTTACAAACGCTTACGGGTGCTTGTGACATGGAGACTTTAAATTAGATGTTAGGAAAAGATTCTTCACTATGAGGGTGGTGAGATACTGGAGTAGGTTGCCCAGAGAAGCTGTAACTGCTCCATCCCTGGCAGTGTTCAGTGCCAGGTTGGATGAGGCTTTGAACAACCTTGTCTAGTGGTCTCTGCCCATGGCAGGGGAGTTGGAACTAGATGATCTTTAAGGTTCCTTCCAACTCAAACCATTCTATGATTCTATGAATTCTATTTCTATGCTACCTTTTGTAAAAGTCCTTGAAATTCTCTTAGAATTCCCTGGCTGTAGAGTGTGCAGCAAATTTCCGCTTTGCCACACTCCTGTCCTAGCTTCACTTTTTTAAGAGCTGCTATTAGGATCTTCCTTCTTTCCCCAGATGCAATGCTTCAATCCCAAACCTGTGCTTCTTGTTTCTTAAGTCCTCCTATATATAAGGAATGTCCAGTGGTCATCTTGCTTTGAGAAGACCATAACACCATCCTTGCTGACATGCTGCTTATTCCACAACTAACTGGTTAGTCACTAAGAAAAGTCTGATGGTTATGCTGGAGTTTATAAGTCCCACCAAAAGATTTCCAAAACCGTTATAGTTTCCCAGGCAAAACCGGGAAAGACATAAACATTCTATAGCCTTGGAATGAGTGGGTAAGCACATATTTTCACAATCAACTTGAAATTACTGGATGCTTTTAATAGCAACTATCTGCATACAGCAGTCAGCTGAAACATCCTAATAGATAGGGTTGGATTTTTTACTTCCCTGCTTTCAGCAAGTTAAAATTAATGAAAGAGAAGCAGAAAGAGAGAGAAAGAGATATTTTTTATCTGAATAAAAGTAGAACCCTTATTAGATCATTTTAAAATGTTGAAAAAGGTGTGTGACTAATCTAATTTCTATGACAAACAGAACAAACTCTCTTAGAGCTAATACCTTAATTTCCCCACCCTGCCACCTTCATTTTTTACTGCCTGAGAGTGCATTAGGTTTTTCTGTGAGCAACTCAATTGCTCATTCACAGAGCAAACTTTGTCATTAGCCCTTTGACTGCTCTTAGGACCTGCAAAGGAGCACAAGATGAGAACAAAAGGCTCTTTTTAACGACTCACACTCCTTTAAAGTCATGTCATTTAAGTCAATGGACAGTTCACCTGAGTAGACCTCAGGGTAATGGGAGAGGGTTGCAGTGGGAACACTGACCTCAGGTGTTGCAGTAAGAAAATCATGGCATTGAAGAGTAAGTCCTTTATGGTTTTCCTTGATTTCAATATCACACTTGCTGTAGGTCTGGAAGAAAACCTAACAAAGGTTACTTCAGAGATTTCAGTCAACCAGACCAAAAAACCAAACCAAACCAGCCAACCAACCAACAAAAAAAAAAAAAACAACAACAACAACAAAAAAACACTCACAGAAAAAAAATGCACAAACCCAACCTGAAACTAAATCAGAAAAAAAGTGATTTGTGCACAGTTACTTGGTCCTATGACTTCTGGGTGCATCTTACAGCATAAGTCTGTGCTGTTATAGGGAGATAGTGGTTCCAGGCTTGTCAGCTATCTGACACAGGGCAATGCCTTTTAGAGACTAGCTTGTGCATGGGAGTTGGTATAGCCAATTTAGCCTATCCTCTATACTTGGGTTAATTAGCCCTAATTAGGGATAATTAGTGAGCTAGCTCAGGTGGAACGGTGTCCTGCTGCAGCTATCTTGTTTCTGGTTCTGAACTTGTATTGTTTTGAGGTGGCTCAGCACTCTCTCCTGAGCTGTGTGGCATGGGCTTGCCCTAAATAACTTGCTCCAGGTTCAGCTGAGTGCATTTCAGAGCCAGGAATAGAACTGCCATCAGTTGACTTCATGACCTGCCAGAAACCATGCTATTGTTGGTTTTCTCTGAGTTCTTGATTTTATTTTTAAAAAGCCTTCAATTTTATAGCTGAGCGGCTTGAGGCATAAAGAAGTCGGTCAATGGCACTACTGGGAGTAGCACCTGGTATCCTTTTGAGAGCCTATTCCCAGCTCTTTGGCTCTAAGAGGTAGAACATGCAGCCTCCTTTAGACTTATTCCAGAAATGATCTATAAATACAAGCGTCAGGTTTGTTTTGAGCCCACACATAAGGAGTTTATTTGAGGGCACCCTCAGGCAGCCTTTTCAGTTATAAAATAAATTCTGATGCAACTCTGCTGTGGCTGAGACTTCTTAGATGTTCTCCAGGTTGTACAGTGAGTAATATGTTATATTAGTTGCTATTTAAGACTCCAGAATGGGACAGTTGCACAGATCTGTAGGATAACAAGGTGGCATTCTTCACACGTGTATATTCATTCTACCAATTCCTTTCCTTTTAATTTTTATTTATTTTTTTTTTTTAAATTTCCCACCCTGTTGGGAAAGGGACAGGCAACAGAAAGCAAGAAAGGTTAGTGTGAGCTCCTTTACAACCAGTGCTTGTTGATGCTTGTTGCTAAATGAAGTGTGAAGTGGGTTGTTTATGATCTTTTTTTCTTTTTCTTTTCTCCTGGAGGATTTTCACCTTTGTGATAAAAGAATAATTCACATACACATCATTGCTGAGATCCAGAAATACACAACTTAATGTTTTCTGTTTCTGATGTCAATAGGATAAGTGAGATTTATTTGCAAATTCAGAGTTAGCAGGCTATATAACAAATAAGCTTTCATAACTGATTTCATTTTTTTACTGGCTCCAGGGTAGCTAATAGCTAAAGCCTTATCTTCATCTAGATTACATGGAGCACTGGCTAAGTAATCCTTTCACTGGTGTACTCAAGAAACATGTGGACTTGTTTGTCTTGAAAAAATCATAGGAATGAAGCTGCATAATAGCCAAACATAATGTGCATTAAGTAGCAGGTAAGTTCTTAATTTATGGTGTCTGCATAGTGGTTGTGATGATACAATACTATTTCTGAGTAGAAATTTATTTAATTTAAGGATGGTTTTGAATTAAGACCTGTGCACAAATCAGCTAAAAAGGCATCCATTTACCTATTTTGAATACTTTGTTAAACAGAGATGGACTATGAATATATGGCCAGATTTATTCTGGCTATCCCAGAACACTGAAAAAGCACACAAAGTGAATCTGACTGGAAGATAACAACCACAGTATACATAACTAATAAGAAAAGAAATCATTTGGACAAATATAAAACAAATCACTCAACCTCAGTTTAATGCAACCTTATAAAAAGTTTGTGGGAAAGAATAATGAAAGATGTGGAGGTCTGTGGAAAACAGAGCAAATATTAAATGAGGTAGATTGTGCTAATCTAGCCAATTATAATTAATTCATAAAAGAGCTGTTTCTTTTAGACAAGGGAAACAGTAGATTTAATCCACTTCTAATTCAGTAAAATATTGCTATGGTATGACCAGACAAAAGGGATTAGTGCTAAGACTGGAAAGTAGGTCTGAGACTGGTTGACAAGAACATGACACCAAGCTGATGTTAAGAAAAATACTGAAGACAGTTATGGCTGAGGTTTCAAAAGGATCAGTCTTGGAACCATTCTTACTTAATACTTTGATTGATTTTCTTTTCGTGCTGAAGTCACTAATGCTTATTAAATATTATTGAGCATACAAAGTTGGTAATCACTATCAAATCAGAGGTGGGCTAGTATATTTTGCAGGAAGAAGTAGCTGTGTACTTGCACAAAAGGGAATTGAGGTAATAGAAATGGGATAAAATATTGAAATGTAAAAAGAAGTCTCTGTGCTGAAAATGAAAAGGAATTCAGGGGTGATCAGTGGATTAGAGAGCATGTACTACAGTAGCAAATAAAAAAACCTTGGCTTAGACTCACAAGATGGAGGCTGAGAAGAGATATGATTGCTCTGCAAATGCATCAGAGGGGAATAAACAGCAGGGAAGGAAAAGAACTAATTAATCTTTATGACATTTTTGGCACAAAACCAAAGGGTCATTATAAAATTTAAGTTATAAATTGGAACTATCAGAGGATTGAGAAATGTCCTTCTGATAAAAGTGATGGAATCAACTTAATTTTAAGGTAAAATCTAGTTACTTTATAAAAGAGATTTTATGACATGGTTGTCTCCAATGGCAAACTAGCATTACTTGCAAAGAGTTTTAACATTATTTGAAAGGACATAAATTAAAAAAGGCAAAGTTCAGTTTTCTGGTGTTCAGATTGGTGTTCAGTTATTACAGCTGCTGGCTTGAGGATTAAAAAACCCCAAAAGTTTGATTTTATCATGAGACTTGAATAGGAGAAAAAAATTCCTAAATTATTTTACAATACTTGATTTATGATCAATCATTTAAAATGAAAACTTTTTAAAAAATGAACATTCTGCTCTTTTTCATGTGTGTTCTCAAGCAACCTTGCAAAGCAATTTTTGAAGCAGGCAGCCTCCAGGAAAGTTCAGTCCTAACACTGGACAAGGATTTGCACTCTGTGCTGTGCATGCGAGCTATTTTGTGAGAATAAGAACAACTGTCAAAGAGCTGAGAATTTTCGGTGTTAATTTTTATTAACTTTTTACTTGATAAAAATGTATTAACTTTAACTAAAAATAAAAAAATATAGTTAACTTTAAGTTATTAAACAATTTTGCTATACAAATTCACTGTATACATTGAAGTAGGTTGTGATTATAATTGCAATATAAAAAATAGACTACATGGTGTATGACAGGTGATTAATTTCTGGTGAAGTCCAACCAATTGTGTAATTGAAATGTGCTTGGTAAATGAATGTGCTATCTTATGAAATGACTGTATTGTGTATTATTATGGGACTTTTTGACTAAGTACACTTGTAAAAAAAAAAAAAAAGTAAATGTAAAAATAAACAAACTTAAGCTACAGAGTAAATGCTCACCTCAGGCTGAGTAGTGACACTTGTGTTCTGTACTATTCAGCCAAGCGTTATACAGGCAGAAACACTGTCCTTATATAAAGTGGGAATACTCGTGGATTCAATCAAGATTAAGATTGGCCAGAGTGCTTTTTCTGGAATGTGGGAATATTAACTAACTCTAGGAAAGGATTGGAACAATGTTTAAAAGCACTTAATGATCTAGTATATACATGAAAGTAGTGAAAGAGATGTGCTATATCAATAATGAGAATACTCTGTTCAGGTACACTTGAGAATGTTGTGTTCTGATTTTGTAATAAAAGATGATACAACATGAGAGAATGTTATTTCCAAGCTGTATCAATGCAGCTGCTTAAGCTGACTGACTCAATATTAAAACCAAATAAGAATATGGGAAAGAAAGCCTAGTAAAAGCTGAGGGTTTATTGTTGTCATAGCTGTTCCAGTGTATTTGGAATGCAACAAAACTGACTTTTGGAGGAAGATTTTGGGGTTGTTTTTTTTATTTATTTATTATTATTATTATTATTATTATTATTATTATTATTTTATTTTTTTTCATTTACACCACAGAGTTCTGACTTGTGGTAGACTTCCAGATGCTGACACTCTAGAAAGAATAGATGATATGACCATTTTGGATAGAATGGTTAGCAGGTATTTGGGATATCCCAGATTATTCTCAGAAAGAGGAGAAGGTATTCCTAGAGCTAGACATTTTTTAATGCACATCAATGTATTAAGTAAGAGTGCCAAAAGTCCAGTTTTTTGCATACAAGAGGACCCAAACATCGAGAGATCAATCCAAATTTTTCAGCATTCAATGTAATTTGCTCTTACCCCACATAGTTGTACCCCTCAAAAATTACTCGGTCCTCTTGCTCCTCCTTGTTTTTCTGTTAGTACCCTGGCTATTTTACTATGCTTTCATTTACTGCAGTAATCTCAGAACACATACAAATAGATGGACACAGTTAGCTGAGGAATCCTCTAGGAAGGAGAAGGCTAGGACCCCATTCTTGTTTTAATTAAAGAAAGTGTTAAAATTTTCCCAAATTTAACAGTGCAGAAGCAGCACATAATTGCCTATGTTAGACTTTTCAAACTTTTCACACAAAGCAATGGGAGTAAGAAAAATAGAAGTAATTAGCAGGTTTTATTTGAGTCAAGAGACAGGACTCGTCCATAACCTGGGAAAGAGGTAGATTGGCCATAATTAGTCATCCCGTTGCAGTTTACACCAGCAGAAAACTTGTACTTGTGAACAGGTGCTAGTAACATATACTCAGATAAAAAAGGCATGTTGCAGAGGTGGGAGCAGGAGACTTGTAAAGAGAAACTAGTAAGGTTAATTCTGACCATAATTCTCCCTGTGATACTGCATGAAGAATGATATTTGCCCGGACAAAATAGAAAAAACATGTTTGCTTCACAAAGGTAAATATTATCTTCACACAGATAAAGATTATTAAGGAATGTTTCTTCAGGCCTACAAAAAAGTCAGAAATATAGTAAAGGGTACTTCCATGAGCTTTCCGTTACTGTAATTCTTCATGTTTTGATTGAGTCAGTAATGTCTCTCATAAATGATAAGTTAAGGATTTTGAGCTTGATTTTGTGACTATTTAGCCATATGTATGCATGTTTAAAATGCAAATGCAATTGCACGCCTAATTTCTATGTGTAGGCAATTACTTTAACGGATATACAGACAAGATAATTATATCTGCAAATGTGAATAATTGACTGTGTCTGTGTATGCAGTTATCTGATTTCTTCATGCAGCTGTAATAATTGGACATACATATACTTCTATGTCTAAATTATCTGAAAAAAATTAGCCTAATGTGATTTTTGTGAGTTCTTTTAAATTTATTATCTAATTAAAACAGGCAGTAAATAAATCAATGAATATGTGATAAAAATATTTTACATTGTTAAATATTAATCCTTCCCATATGATTAGATTTTTCATATTCCAAACAAAATGCTCGAAACCATTGTTAAAATGATAGGTATAAACAGTGGCAGGCCTTGCTTGTTCTTTAAAATGGACAGCAATCTATTATCCTGGGCAGATTTTTACTAAGGCACACCCACAGAGTATTTAGGCTCTTAAAAATAATCTATGAAAGCAATCTGAATTTCCTAAACCTTGTTTCCTTACTAAAGAAATAGCAAACACAATTTTTACCAATGTCTTTCTTACTGTTTTTCATTTCAGCACATTTTCAGAATGATCAAATGCATCCTCAGCATAACAAGTTTTGCTAAAATTACTTTTTTTTTTTTTCTAGGTACTTTTCTCCTTTTAGCTAAACC